>JAJGRW010000559.1:1811508-1885408 GCA_025461045.1 Carex parvula
CAATTTTCGCTCTTTCAGCGATCTGCTCTGCCTGAATCTCCTGGCATCAATCAGCTCTGATTATGGCAGTGGAGAGAGGCCAGCACGCGAGAGGAGAACACCACCAGCGGAGAGAGGGCATAGCGCAGCGATTGTAGAGGAGAGCGGGCGAGGATGAGGGGTGCGACGGAGAGGAGGCCGGGAAAAAACCCTAGCGAGGGTTGGCAAAATGATTTGGTCGGGAGAGGAGGGAGAGAAGGGTTTAGATGAACATTAACGGAGAGAGACAGAGCTCCATCATATGCACGATCATATGCACGAATTATAAAGCAATCCGACGATGGAAAATACCGTAGCATATTTTGGAGTTAGCTACGCGTAGCATGCTAGCCAATTCCTATATATATATATATATGAGGAGGGATCAAGTTACAACAACGATTTTCTACATTTTGAAATTCAAAATCGTCGATCCAAACCGTTCAACATAATCTCCACAATAAAATATGCTTCCAGATCAAATTTTACATTTTTTTGAATTTTTTACTATTTATTAAGTATTTTACAAAAACTAGTCAAATTCAGACCATTGAATTTTGTCCCTCCTCTCCCTCCTCTCCCGACCAAGTTAAACAGACAGAAAATATGTTTGGTGTATAATTCATTTTTCTTTAAAAAGAGTTGTAAAATTCTTATTTACAAACCGTTCCATTATCCGATCTAAACATTTTAAGTTTAGCATTGAATTGAGTTTCTGTAAGACATCAAATTCTCGAAAATAATTAAATACTTCATTTTTTGATTTAAGTAAATACAACCATATAGCTTTAGAAAAATTATCAATAAATATAACAAAATATCTAAATATATTATAAGAATTAATTGGGGCCGGACCCCATAATCGGAGTGGACTAAATCAAACGAAGCTTCACTTCTACTATTTGAAAGTGAGAAGGAAAGTCTCGTTTGTTTTGCCATTTTACAAACATCACAATTAATACAATTGGTTTTTGGAAAATCTAAGATGCAATTTAAAATCTTGTCGGAGGGATGCCCAAGTCTTTTGTGTCATCTATCATAATTAATTGAGCTTGCCGAAGCACAAAAATTTAATTCTTATAAATTCAAAAGATAGTGTCCATTTCGAGAAAACCTTCATCAATCTTCTCCCCGGTTACTCGGTCCTGAAATACAACATTTTTGCAAGAGAAGATTGCTTCACAATTAAATTCTTGTGTTAATGTTCTAACCGAAAGTAGGTTAATAGGAAAAGATTTCAAAATAAAATATTACTAATTTTTTTATTACACAAAATAATTTCACCTACACAATTTATTTTTTCTTCCATACCATTGGCAACTACCACATATTGGTCATTGTTTGGCAATTTTAGGTTGGTAAGAAATTTTTCATTTCCAAGCATGTGATCGGTTGCACCACTATCAATAATTATTTGGTCAATTAAATTAAAATTCTTAAGTAAGATACAATACCACATGAGCATTGAACTTGTTTTTGGTTGGAAATCAGCACAGAGAGCTGCTGGAGGAGGTGCTTCATTTGATCAGCAAACCCATTTGACCCATTTCCGCCTGACCCGTTCGAGCTTGACACGCCAGAAAAGACCTTCACCCAATTTGTTTGAACCCGGTTGAGTTGGACCGGGTAGGGTATTATGTTTGGATTCGGTTTGAGAGGACAAACCCTCGCGCGAGTTCGGCTATCTGTCTTTATCTTTTCTCTTCTCTTCATTCCAGTCGCCCCCTCCTCTCTTGGGTTCCGCCTCCTTCTACCACTTCGGCTTGAGGTGC
Source organism: Carex parvula (assembly GCA_025461045.1). Classification (NCBI taxonomy): domain Eukaryota; kingdom Viridiplantae; phylum Streptophyta; class Magnoliopsida; order Poales; family Cyperaceae; genus Carex; species Carex parvula. The sequence continues at coordinate 1,813,299 of JAJGRW010000559.1, forward strand.
GGGTGGAGAAAGAAACACCTCTCAGCCTTATGGCCATCCTTCTTGCAATGAGAGCATCTCTCACCCTTGTGATTTGGCCGATTTGAGTAAGATTGAAAACTAGAGTTTTGGAAATTTCGGGCGGCATGGCCATGGGGCTCGTGTCCTTCGCTATGGCTGGCTTGTGGACCCCCCATGACCTCCCGTAAGGAGTCTTCTCGTTGAATTTGGTTGACCACCTCAGAGAAGGAGGGAAGGTCGAGTGCTCGGATTATTTGTGACCTAATGACCTCATAGCTTGCATCAAGGCCCGCAAGGTACGAGAAAATTCGATCCTCCTCTTTTCTTTTTTTGAGGTCTTTTGGGTCAGTTGTGAATGGTTGATAGACATCGAGTTCATCATATTTTTTCTTTAAAGAGGCAAGATACTCTAAATGGGTTTTGGTTCCTTTTTTTCTTGCTGAATTTTGAGTTGTAGACAATAAACATGAGAATGGTTTTTTTATTGCCCATAAAAGGATTGAATTTCGTCCCATAGCTCTTTTGATGTGTTGCAGTTTTGGAGAAATAGATCAAGAACTTGTTGTTCCATTGACTCATATAAAAGAGACATTACATAATGATCATCTTTTTGCCATTTTCGGATTTGAATTTTTGTCGGCCTCACTTGGTCTCTCTGGCTTGCTTGGTATTGGTTTTTTGTTATCTCCCGTGATGAAATCGATTTTGTCGCTACCACTAAGGGTAATTGAGACTGATTTGGCCCAAGAAATGTAATTCGCACCATTTAGCAATTGTGGAGAGAGTTTCGATGGGTTGGTAGTCTTGTGAGATTGCTGCCCCCATTGATCCATTCTTGCACTACTTGTGGTTTTGATTGAGAATTTATCGGAAGCTTTATCGGGTTATTGGATATTTTGTTGAGTTATCAGAATCGAGCTTGAAGCTCTGATACCATGTTGAGATTTATGAGACAAAAATGAGTTCTGAGGAGATAATTGTTATTGAATGTTTATAGAATGAGTTATGTTTTTTACAGTGTTCCTATGCTCTATTTATACAAAAAGGTTCTAACGGTTCTTTTATTGTACCGTTGGTACTGTACAGTGTACCATTGGTACTGTTCCTAGTCTACTCTATAACTCCAATCTAATTGATCAATGATGAATGGCTGAGATCAATTCTCCAATATTTATTCTTTATTTTCAACACATGTTCACAAGTTTTCGAATGAAATAGGCTTTGTTTTGGGTTGTTTTGCACTCATATAAACTCTCAAGTTTTTTCCACAACTTCTTGGCGTCGGTTTCGGTTGACACATGGTGAAACATAGAATCATCAACTCATTGTCTAATCAATGCAACCGTCTTTCGATTTCTAGTGGTCCAAACTGCATCAGTGACATCTCCAGGTTTTGTACCGGTTACCGGTTCATAGGCATCCCTACAATACAACATATCCTCCATTCTAGACTTCCAAATAGAATAATTGAATGATGTCAATTTGATCATGGTACCGCTACTACTACCCTCCTCCATTTTAGAGATTTATTGGTAAAGTTTAGATGATTCTTAAAATTTCAAATCACTGCTCAAAGCAGCACACAAACCACCAGTTCACAAAGAAAATTATCAGAGCTTAGGTGGCGCAGGAATTAGCAGCACAACCAATTTCACTTGAATTTGACCAAACCAAGTTTTTTTGACCAAATTAAATTTATGTCGCTAAGTTCCAAATCAAATGGAACAAAAAAAACCAAAGTGAAAATGGGGACTCAGAAAATCGCGTCAAGAGCAAATTTCTTCTGGGAACAAATTGACATCTCCTGGGAAGAAAATCGCGACTCAGAAAATCGCGCCTCACCTCCAGATCGCAGCAGTGTCGCTCAACGAGAAAACCCTAGAAATGGTGCAGCAAAACTGTAGCGGAAGAGCGATATGAATCTAGAACCACCGATCAGGACCGACGATTGCTCGATCAACTCTGATACCACTTGTAGGGTTTTTCCTGCAAGACAGCACACACGCACGCGACAGAGAAACACACGGTATAGTGGCGTAAAGCCGATTTTATTTTTTCACACTTAAACAGTAAACAGAGATAGAGTTTATTTGATTTACTCAATTTACATAGAGGTCCAAATAAACATGCAAATTACAAGAAAGAATATTATTACAAATAAGCGCTTTAAATGTAATCGGGACCCAACAAATTCTCTGGCATAAAGCATCCGCCCAATTTCAAACGATACGAAGGCATCGACAGCCGCATACTCGATCTGCTCATTTGACAGGACGCGCTTACCCCAGTTGCTAAGCGTGACACTCTTTGGCTTATCCACTTGCACCCCCATGACCTCCCTCGCCAGATTCTTCAACCCCCACCGACTCAAGTCCGGCCTCATCTCTGCTGCAAGGTGTCGGAGATCCACTAGGTGCGCGACCTCTGTGCCATATCTGTTGTACCACAATTGAGTATTAACTCTTAGCATGAGGATATAAATATATATATAATTAACCATACAATACATAATATATATAGTGATATGTGAAGTTGTCGGACTTGCATAACACTCAGATAAATTTAAATTAATTCCTTCCCTACATTTAACTTACAGATGTCATGGGCAACTTGAGGAAACAGGGAACTAATTAAGGATCAATATATTAAAAACATCAATAAGCCTTTATCCAGCAAATTAACCCCTCATGATTCGAAGACTAACACTATTAGTTATTTCAAATTTGGTAGACTTGTATGCGCAAAAACCAACAAAATCAGGAAATCAAAACACACAAAGCAATCAACCTTAACCCATAACTAGAATTACTGAGTATAAATTAAAGAAGTTACCCCCGCTCAAGCTTCTCTGCATCTTCTTTAATCCCAACTCCAACAAATCGGTGCCGATAATCTTTTAGAAAATCACACAACTTATCAGGGATGAAATCACAGTAGAGGAGTTGAAAGATAAGGCAGCGATGGCCTACGCAGAGTTGAAGCAAGGCAACAGGATTTTCTCCACTAGTGCCATATGAGGTATCGGGGCACCACTCTACATCGAAGCCAACAATCAGGTCGCTAAGGTGGCGATGGTTGATAAGTAGGATGTCATCCACCCATTTGGCTGCCACATGGCCTTTGTTGGTGACGGTGGCCTCGATAATGTTATCGATGGCTGTGATGGTGTAAGTCGACTTGTCTTCATTGTAACAAATTCCCATCTCTCCGGCCTCTCTCGCCTTTCTCTCACGATCTCCCTGTTTCTCATATATATATGGAGAGGAAGGGGTCCAAGGGGAGAAGCCGAGGAGACAAATGTAAAAAAGTGCATGCACCAACACCACTTAATTTGTTTCGGTAGTAATAAATGTGGATATATTGTGGAACGTTGAGAAATTTTATCCTTCTCTGTTTTTCAGAAAACTTTAAATATGCTTGGTATATATAAGATGTATTCGCAAAATTATGTGTGAAATCTGAATCGTGCAATACTTGCATGACTTGCATTCCATGCATCTTGTTTCTGACCCATACAGGCCGCATGTGGTCGATCACACAGTTTCTGCCGCATGTGATCAGATTTTATGGGCTAGTTGAAGGATAAGTATTTGACTATATAATTTTAAATATCGAACAATTAAAATAAAAATTAACATCTTATGTTTCACTTTTCAAATGTTTATAAATGTAGTGCTTATCGACCAATGTGTTTCATCTATAAGTCGAAAATATAACTGATTAAAATTATAGTTAGATTTAAGATAGAATTGTTGATGAAAAAAAATGAAGGCGGTACGTACTAGTGGGCTTAAGTAAATGTTATGACTTCGAATCAAGAGACTATCTATGCAAAAAAAAAAAAAAACATTCTTATATATATCTAGAGCGAAGCAGAAAAATTAAAACGGTATATTGTTTTGATTGATCATAATATTATATATATACATGAAAATCTGGTGCCCGTCTTTTTTGTCAACACAACATGCTCCTGGAACCCAGCTTGAAGTGCTCATCAATTAACCAAGTGATTAAGCCTCCAACAAAACTGGATTGGCAATGAAACAAACATGCAGAATGATACTGACAATGCTTCCATGCTCTTTGGATATTCTGTCCTCAAAATCTAAATTTTTTTTTCAAGGTTAAATTAAGGTCATCCTTTAACTTTTGTATTGAAAAAAAAAAAAAGTGTCAAATAGTTACAGCTAGCTCCTCCTAATCTAATTTAACTATACTCTATCAGTACATGCATTAACATAATTTAAGTTAAAGACTTTGTTTTGAAATATAAATACATTTGAGAATGCATATATAAAAAGTACGGTTATCACTTCTCAAATAAATTAATTAAATACATATTAGTAATTTGATCAAAAATAAATTGAAAGAATCGCATGTGAGCTCAATTCGATAGAAAGAGAGATTGTGATGTTCAGATCGATTGAGATGGACATCGTTAATTAAGGTATGCCAAACAGATGACGCACCGATGTTTTATACCCTGATTAATCGCAGCACAAGTGCATTGTTGTTTCAATGCAAAAAACATCCATGATCTTCAATGCCTTCTGATTGAAATGGATGAGAGAATGAGTAGAATTCAATAGAGAAATAGATACAAATTTTCTTACATTTCATCCAACTTACAATTTCTGCTACTGATACTCTATATAAACGGATTTGTATGAAAAATTTAAATTTGTTACTTAAAAATTTATGCACTAATTTGTGCCAATATTACAATATTACAATCATAATATAATATTTAATAATAATTTGGTTCGTTTGATTTATTCTACCTTATTTTCAATTGTAAAAGAGCAGGGATTATTTGGTGTCAGTCTCAAATGGCACCGGATCGATGCCGCTATATCTCAATCGTTGATACAATACCGCTTTGTCTAAAATAAAATTGACTTGATTAGAATTAAATTAAATGGACCAATAGAACAGATAAATTTGGTTTGGTTTGATGGCATGATGACATCCTTACATGCTACCTTATTTTAACTCTCTAATTTGCATGGTGTAATAAATCTCTACAGATGGAGGGTGCATTTAATCGATCAGCCTTCAATATTAAATGGCTAGAAATATATACTTTTGATGTTGAATTTTTGAAATATGTAGAAAGCAAAAAAATGTACATATTGACTCGTACGTTTTATACTTAGTGGTCAAAATAAAGATTCGAAACCATCTTTTTCTTTTTATCTAGACAATAAGCGGAGTTACTTTTGATGTAGAAATTTTAAATATTATTGTAGAAAGCAAAAAATGTACATAATGACTCATACCTTTACTTGGTGGTCAAGTAATTTATTGAGTGCATGATCTTTAAGAGAACAGATAGAGATTCGATATCATCATCTTTTTTCTAGACAATAAGCGGAGTTAAGCGAATATATCCCTCCACTTCCCTTTCCCTTTGCATTTACATCTGCTTACCATGGCCGCGTTCTTGGCCTAGCAGACCGTGCATAAGGTCGTTGTGGCCGTCGGGGTGGGCTGGCACTAGTGGAAAATCAGCAATCAGGAACAGTCAAAAGGGACATCAGAAACGGACCTAGGGCAATACTGACCCAGACATTACTAATTGTATCACTAATCAGGATCGGTTAAACAGCCGATACTGATTCCATAATCAAGAACGGTCGATTGTATTAGCCGATGCTGATGTTGACCATTAGAAACGGTTGTTTGTTTAGCCGATTCTGATGTTTACAAACAAGACCTGTCATTTGGTATTAGCCGATCCTGATTCAATAATCAACAACGGCAATTAATTAATAACCGATCATGATTCACTAATCAAGAATGGCTATAGTTAACAACCGATCCTGATTGGTTTTTTATTTTTTAAAAATAATTTTAATATTTGGCTGGTTTAGGGCAATCAAGAACGGTCAATTAACAACCGATCTTGATTCACTAATTAAAAACGGCTATTAATTAACAACCGATCCTGATTCACCAATCAAGAACAGCTATTTATTACAACCAATCATGATTCACTAATCAAGAACGGCTATTCATTAACAACCGATCCTGATTTGTTTTTTATTTTAAAAAATAATTTTAATATTTAGCCAGCTACCATATATTTTTGCTGGCCTATATATGAAACAAGCATCAGGATATGAAACAAACCAATATGAAATAAAGATCAACACAAAATAACACATCTTAAATTAATCCTAAATTGAACAAGTTAAGTTCAAGTTCAAGTTCACCAAATTACAATAATCCTAAATTGTTTTATTTTTTTTTCACTAATACTTCCTTCAAGAAAAATTTACCCCACAATGATCGGATGTAGTCGATAATTGTTTCGTTGTAACTTTTGGAGAACTCCTGCATTTTTTAAATGATAGAATAGCACAATTATAATTTTAATTGCGTATTTTTGAAGTAATATTGAATATGCATACCTTTGGATATGCATACCTTTAAATTCGGAAAAACATCGAGGAAGCGAATTATTATGTCATGCACTAACAACATGACATAATATCCACATTCCCAACCTCCGTCTTATTGTGGGCATAAATATTAAGCAAAATCAGATTTAAGACAATATAATTAAGCATGCAACTTTTGAAAATGATCAATTTAAAGGACCACTTGCAATGAACCATTCTAGAATTTGTACAGATGTTGCTAGTGCAAATTAGCATAAACCACTTGACTTTGTCCAGTATATCTCTAATGACTTCAATTTTTAAACAAAAAGGTACTCGGTTTACCACATATACCACCTTGAGATTCAACTAACAATAGTACTTAAAAAGAGCAAAAAAACAACTTTATTAATCCTAATTTATAAAAACAAAGAAGATGTTATGATCAACATCTTTGACTGTTGAACTTTAAAATTCCGTTATGATCAATCTATAAGTCCAAAAATTATGTTCTTTATATGGAAATGTTCACAAGATCACATTCTAGGTCATCACAAAATTTCATGATTTTAGGTCATCTAAAACTATTTTTAGTGCTCAGTTCACAACATGGGTAGTTTCTGATTCAGTTTGACTTGACTTTTAAAAATTCAAGACAGTGGTGTAATTTAGTGAAAATAAAAAACTTTATGGTATTTGCAACTCTCATTTTATAAGTTCACTGAGAGATATTCAAGACAGTGGAGACAATCTTTTTCTTCTTTCTATTAGTGGAGACAACCTTTTTCTTCTTTTTTCTTTTTCTCTTTTCTCTTTACTGAGATATTTGTTTTGTGTTTCCGCTCAATTAGATATTTAAAAGAGGTTTTACTTGGGTGTGAGTTTAGCTTTGTAATTGTGCATCATAGGTATATACACTCCCATTTTATCAGTTCGAAGATCTAGTATATACTTGAAATTATAAGATCGATTTTGTGCCAAACTTAATTAGGGCTGCACAAAAAATTCGTAGTTCGTAATTCGATTCGAGCTTGATTTGGAAAAGTTTGTAAAAAAATTTGATTCGAAATTAATTCAAACCAAATTTAGTTCGAAATTAATTCAAACCAAACTCAAACTGGACCTAGTTCGTTCGAAATAGGTTCGCAAACCAAACTTAGTTCGAAATTAACTCAAACGTGAATCGTTAATTTCCGCTGATAATGAACTTTAATATTTTATTTAGAATAATATTTGAGTTTGTAATAATTTTAAGACTTTGGTACTTGTTCTGTACTTCTATTGATATTTAAATTATACTTTGAATATTTGGATATTTGAAAACTTTGGTGATGTTGCTCCTGTTGGCTATTTGGAAAACTTTGGATACTTTGATTGTACTGAACTTTGATTGATTGTACTAAACTTTGGTGTTTAATATAAATTTTGGTATTTGTAATGAACTTTGATATAAACTCTAGTGTACTGTGTAATTAGAATTCAGAATGCCTGAGTTTTTATTGAAGTGTTGTAATTCCGAACTATGGCCCAACCATAAGTCATAACTCGTAAGTCGTAACAAAGTTCGTAAAAGTTCGAAATTGAGTTCGTAAAAAATTCGATTCGAAATTGAGTTCGTTCGAAATTAATTCAAACCAAACTTAGTTCGAAATTAATTCAAACCAAACTCAAACTGAGAGTAAGTTCGATTTGGTTCGGTTCGTTTGCAGCCCTAAACTTAATAGACCGTGACGCTATTTGATCTATCGGCTTTTGACTTCTTTTGAAGATCCCAAGAGCTTTGACACAGTTTGATATGGAAAAGGCCTTATCAATTCGGAAATCGGGGAAGTCATCAGAAGGGGCTGATTCATTCTGATATTAAAAAGGCCTAATGATCAATTTGAGAAGTTAAAAGTCATCCAAGGGCCATTACCGGGTGCTGTGTTTGTTGCAGTGCCGTGGATGAGATACCCTATATTATTTTTCTAATTTGCAGTTTACTTTTTATTCAAACTTTTTGGTTAAATTGGCAAAATCTGATACCAACTACCAAGTGTGCTGTGTTATTGCTCAGGATTTAAATATCCCTGGGACATGTACCCCGTATGATTCATTATTCTCTGTTTTTTTTTTTTTCGTACATGTAATTAATATTATGGCGCTTTACTCTTTAGCCTACTAATATATGTTAGTACAGATGAATTTTTTTCATTCGTACCGTCCAGATTTTGCAATTCAACCACTTCGATGCCAGCTATTTAATTTTTTTTTAAATGCTTTTAAAAAAAAAATCGGCAAAAATAGTTCCTAAAATGGCTCCACATTCCACAATGATCATAGAATAACTAAATTTTATTTCTTGGGTCCTACTTTCTTTTAATAGGGCCCAACAATAATAGGACTACTTTTTTCTCAAAAAATATAATTAAGGATAGTATATTTCTATTTTTTTAAAAAGAAAAAGAAAAAACAGGGGATACCAACTCCTAATCCCTTAGATAGTGTTCGGCAACCATGGCTTAGAGCTCCTTAGTGCTCTAAGGAGTCTTAAGCTCACCGAACGGGGCTCCTTTATCAAGCTAAATGCTACCTTCTTAGTGCTCTTTTTGTTCACTTTTCTTAAGTTTGCTCAAGTTTTAAGCTATGGTTTCATATGGCTTAAAGCTTTCTTAAGAAAATTACTTTTCAACTTTATTACCGAACGGGTACTCCTTAGTGCAGCTTAAAATTTAAGCTTCATATAGTTGCCGAACACTACCTTAATAACGGTGCTTTATACTTTGGTTTATTACATTCAGATTGACGGGTACATTTTAAATGAATATTCTTAAAATCAGGAATACAATGCAAAGTCTAATTATGCTAAAATTAAATAGTAAATGGTCAAGAGTTTCATTTTACTTGATTTTTTTTTTTCTTTTGTTTCATTTTATAAACTCATTCATTCTAGATGGCGGCAATTTATTGGACAATTAATCTCTAATAAACTTATATCGTGTTTCAGAATCATATTGAAGACATGATAATTTTGTGAATTATTAACTTGAAAGCAAAATTAATCATATATAATTTAAAATTTATATAGGATTTATACTTATTTATATAATTTGTTCATGGTTTGCACATATGTTAAAACATTAAGTATAGTCTTACCAAACATAAAACTACTAAATACACAATATATTAGACTTACCAAACATTTAATGTATTTAGTAGTTTAATATAATATCTATAATGTTTTATACTTAATTGGTATGAGACGGACTGACGGAAGCATTCAATTGGGTGTAAAACTACTTAAAAAATTAAGTATCTATATATATAGTCTTACTTAACATTTAAAAATTAAATTATTATATTAAACTTTTCGAACAATACGAGATATTAGATATAACAAAAAAATCTACAAATTCACAAGACAATGAAGATTACATCATAAAAAAATATAATGTAATCTTCATTGGTGGGACCCATTGGACTCATAAAAGCAGTACCAAGGAAAAAAAAATTAAAGTCGCATCGGATTCTTGGGCTGATGAATAATTAGATCAGAAAATGATAGTGCTTCAATTTTAGGAAAATATAAATGTAAAATCTTACTTGCTAAGGTTTGTCAGTGCGGTTCTTGTACGATTCTAACACTTAATATTTGTGTGATTATATTCTACAACATGTATAGATTGTATGATATTTGTTGTCGGTAGGACAAGAGTCAGAAAATTAAGATTAAAAGAACTGAATAAAATCATAAATAAGTGTACTGAGTATTATATTGTTAAAAATTAAAAAAAATTAAAGGATATAAGTGAAAATTTTCAATATAAAGGAGTTTAACCTTCTTGGCCTTCACTCTTTCTGCCCCTTTTTTTTGGTGAGCGATTTGGTATACAAGAAAAATAAAAGAATGAATGATATTTTTCGTAATTGTATACAAATAAATTAATTATTTTGTTCAAAATTATATCATGAAATTTAAAAAAAAATTATATGAAGGAATGCTTAATCTAGAGTATACAACTATTTGGAAATCACATATACCTTTGAAGATCAAAATCTTTTTATGGTTAGTAAGAAGGGATAAGATTCTTACTAAGGCCAACTTAGCAACAAAAGGGTGGTCAGGTGATACCACATGTGTGTTCTGTGATCAAACTGAAAGTACTGACCATTTATTTGTACATTGTTCTTATATTAGATTAATTTGGAATTGGATAGCTTCTTACAATAATTTTTCCATTGATTGTATTTCTTTAGAGGATTTATGGTTGCTTGATGCAGCTATATATTCCTTTAAAAGAAAGATTGTTAGTTGAATTAGTAAGAGCAGCAGTTATTTGAATCATTTGGCTAGAGAGAAATAGGGTTTGTTTTAATAATACGCATCCTCTCTCTATTAAGGCAATTGGTGCTAAGATTATTTATTTAGCTATTTTTTGCTATAAGTCCAAATCAGAAAATTCTTTACTTAAATTAAACCTAATGCTTCATTTTGATGTTAAGGACCTCCCAGATTTTATTCTGGAGGAAGAAACCAACAGCCCGGACACATCCCAGGTAGTAGATCTTCTGCTATCACTAAACAGGGAGAGTTCCGAGGACATCTCTACTCAGAATTTTGGAGCTAGCAGTCTCCAAAATCAAATGTCTGGCACCGAGTTGAATGATGGGGATGAAATTAATTGGGAAGAATTAGTTTAATCTCCTTTAGTAGTTATGTTTTACTATGTCCTTTTGGTGCAGTTCGATTTTTTGATTTTGTTTAGTCTATTGGCTGCTGTAATCCCTTAGGTTCTGGTATATTTGTTTAGTTTGCTTAGATATGTTCTTAGTGTTGCTTTAGATAGATCTCTCAAATTTATGTAAATACTGATGTATGTGACTCTTATGTCTTGGTTTTGGTACCTACTTTAGGTACCGATCAGGTTCATATGATTTCTATATGAAATTGGTGGAAATATCCACTAAATTTCAAATAAAAAAAATTATATGAACAGATAAATCAAAGGAAATGTGTAGCTTCGTGCCATAATTTTCTTCCCACGTAGCAATTATCCCTCAATTAATATCATAAGATAATCTACATCCTTGTATTTAATTATAATTTTAATTTGTGGACGTAATTTCCAAAAAAAAACCGTTAGTAAGGTCGGAATTTTAAAATATTAAAATGGTAACTAAAAAAAGTTCGGAATAATGTTTGATATTTTTTTAAAATATCAAATAAATGTACTTTTTTTAAGTTTCGTACTATCATCGTAAGTAGATTGTGTATTTTACTTTAGATTTAGTTATGGATTTGGTTCAATTTAGTTTTCAGTTTGTTAGACACAAAATTCGAAATTAAAGGACATATTGCTCAATTTATTTGTTTAGAATAATTTTAAAAGTTAAATATTTAAAAGGATATAAGAAATAATGTTAAATTTTTATGGGAGATATTGGATATTATGGTATTTTCATGAGTAAATTAGCTATTTTGAAAGTTTGTATAAGCACACCGGAATTTTTTTATTTTTTATATATATAATTAAGTACTGTAAATAAGAATACATACATATACACATTAATTTCAACACGATTATTAATTTGATTTTCAAATCACTAAAAAGGTAAACAAATATCGAAATGGTTGCAAAACATAATCAATGTTGGACATTGTTTGCAAAACTGAGATTAGCATTTCGAGAAAGAAAAAAATCCAAATCGATATATGTCTAAAGAGAATACACATTTAGGTCCTGTTCAGATGTATGGTTTTACGTACGAATTCATACTCAATGGGGCCTGTTTTGCTGGAGCCGTTCGGAGCCCAGTAATTTCTCAATTTATTACCAACTTTATTTCTATGATTAGGGCTGCAAACGAATCGAACTTACCTCCAGTTTGAGTTTGATTTGAATTAATTTCAAGCTAAGTTTGGTTTGAATTAATTTCGAGCAAACTCAATTTCGAATCGAACTTTTACGAACTCAATTTCGAACTTTTACGAACTTTGTTACGTCTTACGAGTTATGACTTATGGCTGGACCACAGTTCAAAATTACAGCACTTCAATAAAAACTCAGGCATTCTGAATTCTAATTGCACAGTACACCAAAGTTGGAAATCAAAGTTCATTACAAATACCAAAATTTATATCAAACACTAAAGTTTAGTACAATCAATCAAAGTTCAGTACAATCACAGTATCCAAAGTTTTCCAAATAGCCAACAGGAGAAACATCACCAAAGTTTTCAAATATCCAAAGTATTCAAGAAACATTTTTCAGAAGTTAGAACTGAGAGCAATTATGGACTGGGCGGCCTTATATTTTCATCAGCGAACATAAGTTATCAGCGGAAATCAACAGTTCACGTTTGAGTTAATTTCGAACTAAGTTTGGTTTGCGAACCTATTTCGAACGAACTAGGTCCAGTTTGAGTTTGTTGAATTAATTTCGAATTAATTTTAGTTTGAATTAATTTCGAACGAACTCAATTTCGAATCGAATTTTTTATGAATTTTTTCGAATCAAACTCGAATTAAATTACGAACTACGAATTTTTTGTACAGCCCTACCTATGATGCACCAGTTAATGTTGTGATCTAGAAGCCAATCATAGAATGATTGTTTTCTAAGTTTCGTTCATGTAATTGGATGATATATTTATCATTTTGTTCCTTGAGTATTTTATTACTTATAAATCATTCGGGTTGAGGACCTGGAATTGTGGAACTCTATATATGAGTTAATAAATACTCTAAAGTGTCCCTAGTCTTGGTAATTAACAAGGAACATTAGTATTTGGATTAGATGATAATCATGTTCTGCAGATCATATGACAATGAGTTGTTTTTCTAATCAAATGGATATCTGATGGAGATAAGGGGATTGGACATGACAAAAGTAAGACATTTAATATAGATTGTGTTTGTGTCATTAATGTTTTATTTGTGTCTGAAATTTTAAGGGATGAGATGATTGTTTCTCTCATATGAGAATACATATTCGTGGGTATTATCAACGCTGTCCGTAACTGACAGTCATACATATTCTATCTCAGTATGTGTCTCTCATGTAGAGAGATAATAATTATCATGAATATCAATGTCCCTCATGTAATGAGTGATGACATCACTTAGTCCCTTGATGAAATAATACAAGTATGTGCACATATGATTAAGGAGTTAATCATAATTACTGAATTATTTCAGAATCAAGAAACGAGTAGATTTGTAAGGATGACACATTCCTACCTTGGATCTCTCCATGATATTATGAGACATGGAATTGACACGAGGCAATTGTTGCTTATGGATCGTGATAAAGTATGGTACTTATCATCTGTGTTATTTGAATAAATGCAATGCATATTGCTAGGTGCCGCTTGTAGTTTATTGAATCGAAAGGAGTTTCAGATTCCATTGCCATGTGACATAGATCCCACAAGGTCACACCAATAAGAAGTTAATAAAAAATGCTCCTTAATTTATTTGACATGTATGACATGATAAATAAATTGGTTTCTCCACCAGAACATGAGAAATATAATTATTTGAAATAATTATATATGATACTATAATTAATTAAATTAATTGTATTAATTCAAATAAGGAAAAATAGAACTTGGCCCAATAAACAAAGTCCAATGGCTGTTGTTAATTGTGGCCCATGTTTATGAATTGTTTTCTTAATAACTACCACGTTTTCTGAAAACTGCTGCGCAGTGTTTCTTATTTTGACCATATCTCTCTCATACAAAGTTGGTTTTGAATGTTCTATATTTTTCTGGAAAGGTAAGAGAAAGATCTAGAACTTTGCCTCTCTAGAGGAAAGCCAAAATCAAATTAAATCGTGGTACAAAACGTGGTAGAACGTGGTGGTTATTTTGGACCGCCATGTTCTGAAAACTGCCGCACACGTTTCTTATTTTGATCATATCTCCCTCATCCGAAGTCGGTTTTGGGAGTTCTATATCTTTCTGGAAAGGTAAGAGAAAGATCTAGAACTTTGTCTTCTGGAGGGAAGCCAAATTCGAATTAGATCATAGTAAAAAACGTGGGAGAACGTGAGGTTAGTTTTGAAAACTGAATTCACATTCCTCATTTGCTATATATACTTTCCCTCTCATTCCTTTTGAGAGTGATTTCGTTTTTAGAGTTGAAGTTCTGCAAAGAACTCTCTTTTTCTCTTTTGTTTCATATCTCATGTGTTGAGAACCCACAAACCCTAAAAGATCAAGATCTAGTTCTCTTGAAGGATAGGGATTAAGGAGCAACCAAGTTAGTACTCGCTAGCAAGAGGAATATTTGGTTTCTGATTAATTTCATGGTGGATACTGTGGACGACTTCTACTTTGGAGTCTCATCTTGGTGCAAGGTATTCTAGGTCACGCACACATCAACCACCAAGACGCTGCAAGACATCAACCACCATTAGCATCAACAAGGAGGTGGAGGCTACAACCCTACATCTCAAGAACCTTCATTTCTTGTTTGGAGACAAGAAACTAAAGGTATGATGTTTAATGATTTGAAAATTGATTTTGGTTTGATTTCAATCGCACATGATGATCTCCTTTGGTACTTTTCTTGTCAAAAATTTTGAAATTCCGCTGCCTTAAGTACCATAAAACCCAACAGTGGTATCAGAGCATAGGACTTATGTGTGATTGATTTTGGCCAAATTTCCAAATAAGATTAGTCAATTAAATCCCAAAATATGAAATTTTAGATATCATGTTGGGAATTAATTGATTAATAAGAATGCATGAATTGTTTGTGCATGTGTGCAATAGTTGCACAAAAGCTAACTCTGTTTTGCAGCGAACCGTGGGTTTGTGTGGCTCATGATTTCAATGCCTTGTGTGATGTAATGAATGCATGTGTGAATGCTTGTAACGCGGCCTTTGGTGCCCCATGATATTAATAATTTTATTTATTAAGTAAGCAAGGATGTTAACTTGCTTCTCATGTAATTCATTCAAGGCTTGCATGCCTACTACATTTAGGATTGGGAATTTTAAATGTAATCTCAATTTCTATTAGAATAGTTCTAAGTAGATTTTGGGAGGGCATGGGTAATTAAGTTGCTCAAAAGGTGACTTCGACCATGGAGATGGTGGAAGGAGCGACGATTGCGGAAAGAGTTTTCGCAAGAGCCATAAGTTGCTCAATATGTGACTTCGGCCATGGAGATGGTGGAAGGAGCGACGATTGCGGAAAGTGTTTTCGCAGGAGCCATACAAACTCACAAAGCATATGTGATATGCTTTATGTTTGTATCTTATATAAATCCTATGAGAGTCATAGGATAGGTATGGGTGTATGAATCACACGACTACCTAAAAATTAAATAAGTCCAGAAAAATTAAGTGTCATTCCCTTCCTTCTCTATCCAGATCAAACTATCGATCGTTAGTTGATGGGACCTACTCAGTAGGCATCACTTTCTATCTTTAGGAGATGTGGGGCATGACGGTCATGTCGAACCAAATAGAGAGAGGTTTACTTGACAAGGATAATCCAAAACGGTTTTGGGCCTTGGGGAATAGTTTATTCAAACATAAGATGGTTGGATAAACACCAAGAATCACCCGGTTGTGATTGGCAAGGGGTTGCCTACCTAAGATAGCTAAGTTCAAGTTTCATGCCGACGCTGGCTTGTCTTAGTGAAAATATGGATCTTGGACCTGCTACAAAATTGGACTTAAATTTTATAATTGTAGTGGGAGTTTTATTATTGTGGTAATAAAACACATAAGCATGAACTTAACTCAAACCTTCTAATTTGTAAATCATGTCGAAAGAATCTTCCTTCTCGTTGTGTTCTCTTTTGGAAAAGGAAAAATTGAAAAGTGATGGTTCAAATTTCATGGATTGGCATCGCACCTTGAGAATTGTTCTCAGGCGCGAGAAAGTAGGAATTACGTCTTGACTACTCCTCTCCCTAACGAACCAGATAATCATGTAAACCAGAAAACTAAGGACACGTACATTAAGCACGTGGAGACGAGCTTGATGCATTGTGCCTCTTAGTAGTGGTGATAAGTCTCGAGTTGTAGAGGCAATTCGAGACACAATCATCCTACTACATCATGGGCTAGCTTATGAAAAGGTTTCAAGAGCAAGCCTATGTTGAGGGGTACAACGTGGCCAAAGAATTTTGTGGCATGCAATATGGCTGAGGGTACCTCCGTGTGTGCTCACATGCTCCAGATGATGAGCTATGTGGAGCAGCTGGAGAAGCTCGAGTGTCCTGTGGACAAGGGGTTGGCCACAGACATCGTGTTGAACTCTCTACCATTGAGTTATTTTTCATTCATCAGGGAATGGAGAAGTATCTGGAAGAGTTGCATAGACTGCAGAGGTTGACATGTAGAAAGGAGTTTCTCATGTCCTTGCGGTCGGTGTGGGAGGGAAGAAAATCAAGAAAGGTAAAAGACATTGAAAGGGAATTGTGCAAAATACTTTGTTTGAAGTTGAGAAATGTTCTTACTTCATTGAGTATGTTTGAAATTGATGTTTGAGCTTGCTACCTCTTGGATGATTTGCTTTGGTCATAAAATCCCATTTGAGATTAGGAATCAAGTGCTCGGATTTGTATGCAAAAGGAAATGGAGGAAGCAAAGCAAGATTGATAAAGTCACAAGATATCTATGTTGCAAGTGTTGCGACTATTGCAATTGTGAAGGTCACATTGCAAAGATGTTCTTGTATTATGGATGTTCTATGAAGAACAATCTATAAAATGACTTTACACAACATCAATTTCCAAAGAAAAAGTAAGACTCAATAAGAGAGTATGACTCTCGTTGCCACCTAGGTCAAATAAACAAGAATTGCAGAGAAGTTAGACTTCTTAGTCCAAGTTGATTCAAAATCAATTGTGACGAATGAGTCTTGTTTAAAAGAAATGACTAGGTTAAACTTTTCACAATGTTAGGTGAAAATGCTTATTGGATCCATTACATATGATGTATGTGGGTTGATAAGCAAATTGAGTTGTGTTTCAATAATTCATCTCATCTACTGTGGTTTGACAGTAGTTATGTCCGTAGTAAGAATAGCCTTTGCTGGCCTTAGGTATGTCTTTGGTTCACTTAGGTGCTTACTTATTTATGTGACATAAATCTTGAATCCTTTTGAACGGTCCAAAAGGATTTAAGAGCGAAGTTGAAAACAACTCGATATAAAGGCATAAGCTTATGATTAGATCATGAAAGCAGAAATTGAGTCTGAAATTCAAATGCTCATGGTTTGGGATGGTCCCATGACTTACTCTCTAGGAGCACTCAAAAGGAGTTTTGGTGGTTCCAAGAGACAAGATTGAACTTGTTGGTTCGATCTTGAATGAGCAAAACTAATTTGCCAATTTCAACTAAAATGTCTGAAACCAATGCATTCACACTGAACAAGGTGCCATCGAAATCCGTAGAGAAGACACCATATGAGATATGGCATGGAAAGGTTCCTAATATGTCTTTTCTAAAGATTTGGGGTTGCGAAGCTTATATCAAACGGTTGATATCAGATAAGCTAGGACCCAAATCTGACAAGTGCTTATTCATTGGATATCTCAAGGAAACTAAGAGATATTACTTCTATAAGCAGTCTGAAAGCAAAGTGTTTGTTGCCAGACATGCTGTGTTCTTGGAGAAAGAGTTTCTTTCAAGAAGAAGTAGTGGGAGTAGTGTGCAACTTGAAGAGTTCATGATGCAACACTTAACAGTGAGATCAGGTTAGATCCCATTGTCTCACCCATGAATGTGGAGGCTAGTGGGAGTCAATAAGAACCTTTGCAATCAGTTGCGAAAGAAGTTCAAGTTCCGTCCCACGAACCACTTTCACAAGGAGTTGTGGAAGAAGGTCAAGAGGCAGATCCACAAGGGGTTGTGGAGGAAGCTCTTGAACCTCAAGCACATGTTATTCGTAGGTCAGCAAGAGTGAGTCATCCGCCTGAAAGATGGTTAGGGCTCCATAAGGTGACAGTATAAGATACTGAAGATCCTTTGACCTATGCGGAAGCGATGGCGAGTCTCGACTCTGCAGAATGGCTAGGAGCCATGGAATCCAAAATACAGTCTGTGTACGACAATCAAGTATGGAACTTGGTTGATCCTCCGGTAATGATTAAGCATATTGAGAACAAGTGGGTTTTCAAAAGGAAATCGGACATGGATGGTAACTTGACTACATACAAAGCACGGCTGGTTGCGAAAGGTTTTAAGCAAATTCAAGGAGTTGATTATGATGAAACCTTCTCGCCCGTGGCTATGTTTAAGTCAATTCGGATTATCTTAGCAATTGCCGCATTTCATGATTATGAGATATGGCAAATGGATGTCAAAACTATATTTCTAAATGGGGATTTAGAAGAGGATGTCTACATGACACAACCTCATGGTTTTGTGGATCCTAATAATGCTAAGAAAGTTTGCAAGCTTCAGAGATCCATTTATGGACTGAAGCAAGCATCGCGGAGTTGGAACAAACGCTTTGACAAAGAGATCAAAATGTTTGATTTTGTCAAGTGCGAAGAAGAACCTTGTGTATATAAAAAGGTAAGTGGGAGTGCAGTCATTTTTCTGGTGTTGTATGTGGATGACATACTTCTGATTGGAAATGACATTCCTTCTCTGAATTCTGTGAAAACTTCATTGATGAAGGTGTTCTCAATGAAGGATCTGGGTGAAGCTGCCTATATTCTAGGCATCAAGATCTATAGAGATAGATCTAGGAGACTCATAGGATTGAGTCAAAGTGTATACATTGACAAAGTGCTAAAAGGTTTAGCATGCAAGATTCCAAGAAAGGTTTCTTACCAATGTCATCTGGCATCCCTTTGAGCAAGAAACAGTGTCCTACGACGACTGTTGAGCTTGATTGCATGAAGAAAAGTACCATATGCTTCGGCAATTGGTTCTATCATGTATGCCAAGATATGCACCCACCCAGACGTGTCATACGCGTTAAGTGTGACTAGCAGATATCAGGCTAATCCAGGATTGGCACATTGAACCATTGTCAAGAATATCCTAAAGTACCTCAAGAGGTCTAAGGATATGTTCCTTGTCTATGGTGGGAATCTGAGCTCGTTGTAAGGGGTTACACCGATGCTAGTTTCCAGATCGACCATGACGATATGAGATCGCAATCGGGATATGTGTTCATTCTCAATGGTGGTGCTGTGAGCTAGAAGAGTTCCAAGCAGGAGACCACAGCTGATTCAACCACCGAGGCTGAATACATAGCGGCCTCGGAAGCTGCGAAGGAAGGATTTTGGATCAAGAAGTTCCTGGTCGAACTTGAAGTGGTTCATAGTTCTTTAGATCCTATAGAGCTCCATTGTGACAATAATAGAGCTATTGCACAGGCCAAAGAACTAAGATCACACCAGAAATCCAAACATGTTTTACGAAGGTATCACCTGATTCGAAAGATTATCAATCGAGGTGATGTAAAGGTTTACAGAGTTGATACGGACGGCAACACAGCTGACCCGCTAACAAAGCCGCTTTCTCAAGCAAAGCATACGATGCACACTGCCTCTATGGGTATGAGATACATTAGAGAGTGGATTTGAGATTGTGTAAGGCTACACTTGTTTAGAGCTTTTATGCATGGAGATGTATATGGGATTGGCTCTAGCTCAAGTGGGAGATTGTTAGTGTTGTGATCTAGAAGCCAATCATAGGATGATTGTTTTCTAAGTTTCGTTCATGTAATTGGATGATATATTTATCATTTTGTTCCTTGAGTATTTTATTACTTATAGATCATTCGGGTTGAGGACCTGGAATTGTGGAACTCTATACAGGAGTTAATAAATACTCTAAAGTGTCCCTAGTCTTGGTAATTAACAAGGAACATTAATTACCAGCATAAGATTAGCATTTGGATTAGATGATGATCATGTTCTGCAGATCATGTGACAAGGGGTTGTCAATCTAATCAAATGGATACCTGATGGAGATCAGGGGATTGGACGTGACCAAAATAAAACATTTAATATGGATTGTGTTTGTGTCATTAATGTTTTATTTGTGTCTTGAATTCTAAGGTATGAGATGATTGTTTCTCTCACATGAGAATACATATTCGTGGGTATTATCCAACGCTGTCAGTAACTGGCAGTTATACAGATTCTATCTCAGTATGTATCTCTCATGTGGAGGGATAGTAATTATCAAGAATACCAATGTCCCTCATGTAAATGAGTGATGATATCACTGGGCCCCTTGATGAAATAATACAAGTATGTGCACATATGATTAAGGAGTTAATCATAATTACTTAATTATTTCGGAATCAAGAAACGAGTAGATTTGCAAGGATGACACATTCCTACCTTGGATCTATTCATGATATCATGAGACATGGAATTGACACGAGGCAATTGTTGCTTAGGGATCGTGATACAGTATGGTACTTATCATCTGTGTTATTTGGGTAACTACAATGCATATTGCTAGGTGCCGCTTGTAGTTTATGGAATCGAAAGGAGTTTCAGATTTCATTGCCATTTGACATAGATCCCACAGGGTCACACCAATAAGAAGTTAATTAGAAATGCTCCTTAATTTATTTGACATGTATGACATGATAAATAAATTGGTTTCTCGACCAGAACATGAGAAATATAATTATTTGGAATAATTATATGATACTACAATTAATTAGATTAATTGTATTAATTCAAATAAGGAAAAATAGAACTTGGCCCAATAAACAAAGTCCAATGACTGTTGTTAATTGTGGCCCATGTTTGTGAATTGTTTTCTTAATAACTACCACGTTTTCTGAAAACTGCTGCGCAGTGTTTCTTATTTTGACCATATCTCTCTCATACAAAGTCGGTTTTGAGTGTTCTATATCTTTCTGGAAAGGTAAGAGAAAGATCTAGAACTTTGCCTCTCTGGAGGAAAGCCAAAATCGAATTAAATCGTGGTAAAAAACGTGGTAGAACGTGGCGGTTATTCTGGACCGCCATGTTCTGAAAACTGCCGCACACGTTTCTTATTTTGATCATATCTCCCTCATCTGAAGTCGGTTTTGGGAGTTCTATATCTTTCTGGAAAGGTAAGAGAAAGATCTAGAACTTTGTCTTCTGGAAGGGAAGCCAAATTCGAATTAGATCATGATAAAAAACGTGGGAGAACGTGGGGTTAGTTTTGGAAACTGAATTCACATTCCTCATTTGCTATATATACTTTCCCTCTCATTCCTTTTGAGAGTGATTTCGTTTTTAGAGTTGAAGTTCTGCCAAGAACTCTCTCTTTCTCTCTTGTTTCATATCTCATGTGTTGAGAAACCATAAACCCTAAAAGATCAAGATCTAGTTCTCTTGAAGGATAGGGATTAAGGAGCAACCAAGTTAGTACTCGCTAGCAAGAGGAATATTTGGTTTCTAATTAATTTCTTGGTGGATACCGTGGAGGACTTCTACTTTGGAGTCTCATCTTGGTGCAAAGGTATTCTAGGCACGCACGCATCAACCACCAAGGCGCTGCAAGGCATCAACCACCATTAGCATCAATAAGGAGGTGGAGGCTACAACCCTACATCTCAAGGACCTTCCTTTCTTGTTTGGAGACAAGAAACTAAAGGTATGATGTTTAATGATTTGGAAATTGATTTTGGTTTGATTTCAATCGCACATGATGATCTCCTTTGGTACTTTTCTTGTCAAAAATTTTGAAATTCCGCTGCCTTAAGTACCATAAAACCCAACAGCACCCACCAACAGCCAAATTCTTGAAAAAAAAAACCAAAAGATGTCCAAGTGAATAATTTTTTTTCCGAACTCCCACTTTCTTCTTCCACGTGGATGGGTCCCATCTTCTCTTTCTCTTTTTCCTCAAAAACAAACATGTGGCACATTTCATATGTAAAGAGCTACACTTTATATTACTTCTCACTGTGAGACTAAGAATGACTTTATGGTACTATGCATACTAATCCGTACTACGGAGTTATATTTTTATTTTGAAAATTTTAATGATCGATCCGAACCGTTCAACATGATTTCCACATGAATATGTACTTGTAGACTAAAAAAATTCTTTAAGATAGGTAGAAAACCACTTGATTTGAAAATTCTGGACCATCCAAAAATAATGATTTTCTACCTATCTAAAAAAATAGTAAAAAAATTCTAAAAAATAAAAAATTTAGCCCACAAGTATATTCTCATATGGAAATCATGTTGAACGGTTCAGATCGACCGAAAGGATTTTAAAACGAAAATATTGATCCGTAGTACAGACCAATCTGTGCTATGCATAATACCATAGACTCACTGGTGAGACTAATGTCACTTATCGAAAGATCCGGACCGAAATATACTTTTTTACAGCAAATTAGTTTAATATATATGTGAAAAAAAATTCTACAAATTTTGTGTAGAACATTTAATTATATTTGTACAACATTTAATGTTTTTTACAATCTTTTTGTAGAACATTTAATTATTTTTGGTATAATTTGTTTAATTATTTTTTGTACAATGTTTAATTATTTTTGTACAATTTTTTAATTTTAAATATGTGAGAAATTTAAATGAAAATATTTATTTAAAATAAATTAAGATTTTTCACAATTGATCTTACGGTACAACCGAGGATCTAGTCTTTTTATCTCATATTTTAAATGTTGATTTGTTTATAAATATTTATATTTTTTATAAATGTTTATCAATATTTATATTTTGTAAAATAATAATTATAAGTAATGTGATGTTATGTTATTATTTAATTTAATAATAATAATAATAATGAAAATTGTATTATTTATTTATTCTACTTATTTAATTGCATTATTTAATCTAGTTAATTATTAATATTATGTTATTATTTAATTAATTAATTTAATTGTTTTATTGATATTTTATTAATAAAGAAAATTGTGTAATATCAAAATATTTTAGAAAGAAAAATAGAATTTTTCACAATTAATCTCATTGTTGAACCAAATCCTTATTTCAACACATTCTCATAATTAATCATGTACGTACCCACATCTATGAGTTCCCGCTTTATTAGAAGGGGATTTCCATCCCACCAAATTTCATTCCGTG
This sequence comes from Carex parvula, assembly GCA_025461045.1. Taxonomy (NCBI): domain Eukaryota; kingdom Viridiplantae; phylum Streptophyta; class Magnoliopsida; order Poales; family Cyperaceae; genus Carex; species Carex parvula. The sequence continues at coordinate 1,836,721 of JAJGRW010000559.1, forward strand.
TAATCCCGTGACATTCAAATATGCTCTTGATCTTAAAGTATAGAAATATCCATCCGACATAAAATATTACAATTTATGTAGTTTGACTGTTTGAAGCCTCAATGAAATTTTTTGCAACTTCAAATATTTTCAAATACTGCACGTAAAATAAGTCGCGGCGTAAACTCTGTTTCCTTTTGTACTGCGAATGAGAAATGAGCTATTATCAAGTTTTAACATGAAAGTTTACACAAACAAATACGGATCGAATCCAACAGAGGGGTATGGCGATCTGAGTGGGCACTGAGTGCGTATCCTCTGATATCTTATATTTTGCGTGACCGACGTGTACGGTGCCTACTCGGGGATAGCGCAAGGGGCCAGTATTATTTGAGTTTTGAGATGCGTGCATAACGTATTTGAACAGTTGAGATTTTCCAATAAGTCACGCAAAATATGAGATATCTCAGGGGATGCGAATTTGGACTCCGGATCCCCTAATGTAACCCAATTTTTGAGTTTTGACGTGTACGGTGCCTATTCGGTGGTAGCGCAGGGGGCCAGTATTATTTGTGGGCTCCAGGTTCTTTAAGATTAGTGTTAGAGCACCTTGGACGGTTTGGATCAAAACTCAAAAATTGGGTTACTACACTGGATCTGAATTCTGCGAATTTGTGGGGACTGGCCTTTTTGCCTCCGGTTAGATCACGTGTGGTATAACTTTTGTTGAAAATGTGAAATAAGAGTAAATCTAACCCATCTTTCGTCGTTAACTAACTCATTACACATTAATCTATGCATATTATTTTACAGAACTTCCTTGCGTGGAAGAGGTTCGGACTTTGGAGAAAAGAGTGAGATCAATTTTTTTCTTTTTCTTTTTCTTTTTCTTTTTTTGATGAAAAAGAAATCAAATTTCAATGATTTCAATGTTGAGGACATTTTTGTCCTTTCATGACAAGATTTTCAGCCAAATCCTTTTCCCTCCTTCACACCCCGAGGGAATCAAATTTCATAATAGGGCAGCTTGGGTCCGATGGGTTTCAGGACCGTCCGATCTGCTTGATGATCCGTGCGGATGAATGTTAAAGCAGATGTGAAAGTTGTGGACACAAATCTTAAAGCAGATCGGACGGTCATTGAGTCTATTGAACTCACTTTGAGTCTGATAGACATCGGACCCAAATTGACCTCATTTCATAATAGACAGTAGGTTGCGTACTTAAATCATTTCCGTCCTGTACCCTTCACTTCACCTCACCTCCATCTAAAAAATAATATATGCACTTACACAATAAAAGAGTGTATTATTTTCTTTGTAAATCGATCAGTCAATATTACATGGCTAGAAATGTATATTGTCAATATAGAAATTTTAAATATGTAAAAATAAAAAAATGTATATAATGACTCGTATATTTTATACTTAGTGGTCAAATAATTTATTGAATGCAAAGTCTTTAAGAAACAAACAGAGATTTATAACCGTCCTTTTTTTTTCTAGATAATCTAGTTAACATCAAATAGGATATATATGGATAAATTATGTTATTAATAAATAAATATAGAGAACTATGTCACACAAAAAGTTCATGACTGAAACAATGCATTAGAAGAATTTTTCCAAGCAAACAGTTGCAGATACTTTTACTATTTTATAATTATAATCTCTGAAAAATATATACGATCTACATTATTTATTTTATATAACAATCAATATCAAGATGCGACTAACACCAATTATGTTATGTTTTCTAATATTGTATGATCAAACTAAAAATAAGACATATACAATACATACACACACGTATTAATTTCAATACAATTTTATATAATTTGAGTCTCAACTCACAAAAAAGTAAACAATTATCGCCAATATTTGCAAAATATATTTAATGTTGGACTCACTTTCTTTGTGAACTTTGATTAGCATTTTGATTAAAAAAAAAAAAAGCTCCAAAGTGATATATGTCTAGAGAGAATACACATTTAAAGTATATAAATAATACTAATCCGGGGCTAGGTGCAAATTAAATAGTTTTAAGGGCCTACTGAAAATTTCCGAAACATTTAAGTATTTAACCTTTTCAGAAATGTACAAGAAGAAATTGGCGGGGCTTGGTGCAAACTTTAATGAGAAATGAAATAATATGAGGTTCGAGACTAAAATTTACATGGATAAAGGCAGACCAAATCTCTGGCGAAGAGAACAAAATGAAGTCTTTCGTTAAGATTCGTGTATGAAAAACCTTCTTCACTAGGGTCCATTTGGATCATACAAGAATTAGTACGAGAATAGCGATTTTTAAATTAGTGGTTGAGAATAGTACTAATCCGAGTGATTTGAAAATAGCGCTAACTTTGAACTATTCGAGTTAGTAAAAATATCATTTATATTGTATATTTGAAATAACAATGGAGCCAATGAATAAAATAATAATTAAACTAATATAATATTTAAAGTAAGAGTTGGGTTACGGTGCTTCGCGAAGTAAAGCGAGTGTTTTACTTCACACTCTTATTTTGTGATTTCAAAGTTTAAAATGTCGATTCGAACCGTTCAAATTGATCTCCATATAAATTGTGCTTGGAGACCAAATTTTACATTTTTTTGAAATTTTTTTACTATTTATTTAGAATTTTTGAAAATTGTTGTTTTGATGGTTCAGGATTTTTTGAAAAACAATGATTTTCAAAATTCTTAAAAAATAGTAAACAATTTTAAAAAAATATAAAATTTGGTCTCCAAGCACAATTTAATATGGAGATCAACTTGAACGGTTAGGATCGACGTTTTGAAGTTTCAAATTGAAGATATAGACGTGAAGTAAAACACTCGTTTTACTTCGCGAAGTACCGTAGCCCAACTCTTAAAGTAATATTATATTATATTATATTATATTATTATATTTAATACAATATTATTATATTTAATATAATATTTTATTTAATACTAATCTAACCTGATATTATATTTATCTAATACTAATGTAATATTTAACTAATATTATATTACATTCGACACTTAATATTTACACTAATATTATATTACATTGAATTTTTAAATTAATATTATATTATATTTAATCTAACATTATATTTAATATTAATAATTTGATATTATATTATTTAATACTAATTTAATATTTAAATTAATATTAGTTACATTTAATAATTAAACTAATATTCTATTTAATATTAATCTAATCTAATATTATATTTATTTAATACTAATCTAATATCTAAACTAATATTATATTAATTTAATATTAAATGACTACAATATGATATTTAATCGAACATTTTATTTAATATTAATCTAATTTGATATTATATTTATTTAATACTAATTTATATTTTTAATTAATATTATATTATATTTAATATTTAAACTAATATTTTATTCAATAATCAATACTAATCTAATCTTATATTATAATTATTTAATACTAATCTAATGTTTAACTTATATTATATTACTAATAATATTTGAATGACTACAATATGGTATTTAATCTAACATTGTATTTAATATTAGTCTAATTTGATATTATATTTATTTAATACTAATTTATAATTTTACATTAATATTATATTACATTTAATATTTAAACTAATATTTTACTAATCTAATCTAAATATTATATTTATTTAATACTCATTTATATTTAAACTAATTCTAATTGAGAGGAATCTAATAGTTTATTAATATCACTAAAATCGCGCTGGCTCTATTATTGCTAACCCAGGTTGCAATTTATGAGAATAAGCTTTTTTTTTTAGAACAAGCTATTCGGTGTTTGGTTGGGTTAGAATAAGAAATCAAACTTATTTGTTTTATTAGAACAAACTATTCTCACAAAAAGTTGGAACAAGCTATTCGGTGTTTGATTGGGTTAGAATAAGAAACTTCTTTTCTCAAAACTGTAATTCCTAATCAATTAAATTACTTAGATGGTACTTGTTTGCTGCTTCGCATGCATGAACATTACATGCATAATAGAGCAATTTTATTTTTTCTATCTGTTTGAACTTTAAGTGTCTTGTGCTTATTTGTACTCCAATTTACCTTTTTAGGTTTCTTTTTGGTGTTTCCAGGAACTACTAACACACTAAGCAAGTTGCTAGTTATAACTGGTATCCTAGGATTACAAAAAAAGGGTCCAGTCTGGTACCAATAGATTTTCATTGGATTGACCATAATCGTTCCTTTATCAGCAACCTAGAATTTCATTTCATCCGTTATTCTGTCGCAATAATATGTATTACTTCGCCTGTGCTACATGGGCAATTTAATCGGGATCTCAGTGTGATCTCAATCTTTGTCACATATCACACAGGATCTATGTTTTACTCTGACATTACGGCAATATGCAGGGATGACTTTGATTTGGATGCTGATTTTGACAAACTACCGTCTTTCAATATGGACTTGTCTGATTTAGATATCTCTAGCCCAATCAAGAAGAAAACTACTAAGCCTTCCACCGAGAAGTCTTTGAAAGATTCCTCACATGGAAAGGATAAAAAAACAGAATCCTTTTCCTTCTCATTCGACTTCGATGAGTAAGCTACTACTAATTCATATTTTAACATTAGTGTTTTATTTATTATTGTCTTTATGCTAAACCTGCTCAGTTTGATTTCAGTCCAAAATTACTGTATGTCTACTGAATTCAGTTTGATGATTGGTGCTTGCATTATTTTTGTTAGTTTTTCTCTTTTAATTGAGTCTAGTTGAATCTCACTTTAGTTCCTTAAGCCAAACATGCAATTTTGTTACCATCTGCCATGGTATAATGTATCCGCTTCTTGACTTCAACAAATTCCTTTTGCTTCTATTAATTGTTTAATTTCTTGCTTAGTTGATCTAATTGCTTAATGAAATTTGTTCAGGCTGGGTTGATGGTTATGTGTAATGTATGCTTAAACCAATATACTACTTTTCTTGAGCCATGCTTATTGTTTACTTGAGTTGAACTAAAAAATAATTTGTTTAATCTTTTTGTTTTTTCAAGCCTGGGCAAGTTTGATCTAGACTTGCAACGTACACAAAGTACTACTGAATTTTGTCCCAACAAAACTGAGAAGGGAGAGGTATCTACTGAAAAAATGGATATCCCCAAAATAGACTCAGCCAAGGCGCCATCAAAACCAGAGACCAGCTCATCCTCCTCAAGGCCTCCATCAACTGAAGAACGCACCTCAAAACTGCTATCCTGTGACTTATCCAATGGACCGGATCGATTGACCAGGAGACGATTTAGTGTGCCATCCATATCTGGTAGTAAGGGCAACTCTGACAACAAGACAGACAGCAGTGCGCAATCTATGGAGATGAGGAGTGCCAGCCCTGTTACTTCAAGTAACAGCAGGGATAATGTCAGTGGGGCCTGCTCATCAGATAGTGGACTGAGCAAAAATAAGGATTCAACAACTCTATCTGTTCAGAATGAATCTGGAAGGAATTCAGTTGGGGTAGAAAAGGGTTTATATTCAACAGCTACCACTTCGGTAACACAAAGGTTGGTCTCAATAATTATGTAGCTAGCAGCCTATGTTGGTTTTATATATTGAATTCTTAAGTTTAATAGCAATTTTTATGTTTGAACCTCTTTAACCTAGTTCAGCAGTAAAATGGAACAATGCACAAACCTTAAAATAAGAGAAAATTTTGATAGTTGGTGGATTTCTTCATAGTTTGGAGAATTAGGATTTTTCTTGTAATTAACAATTAAATAATATGTCAATAAAAAACTATAACATCTTTTTTATTCACTGACATCTTTTGCCCTATATGATTGCTGAGATTTCAGGAATCTCGAGTTGAGTTTGAGTGCAAGGCAAGAAAAAGCAATTTCTTCGCTCCTATATAATGCTCGACCTAATTCTGCTTTGACCTCAGAACAACCTGCTGATTCCAACATGAGAACTGAATTACTGAATTCTGATTCCAAAGATACGGAAAGGTAGGGTTACCAAGTGTAGTTGAATCTAAATTATCTGACTATTGCTTTTAATTGTTCTTACTGAGGATTCATCAGGTAGTGGGCACTTAGCATTAAACCCTTGTTCTTTTAACAAAGCTCACTTAAGAACCCAAGCTTACATGGAATAAACCATCATCAACAACAACAACAACAAAGCCTTTTAGTCCAAAACAAGTTGGGACTAAAAGGCTAGAAATGAAACCCAACTGGAGTTAAATGAAATAAACCATCAGAGAAGAAAGAAAAAAGCATTTCATTACCTAGCCAAGTTTTGCTGTATTGAAACTTGACTATCTAGTTTTCCTAAGCACTTCTGTATTAATTTGTTTGCTGAAATTCAGGCAGTCAAATATAATGATACTCATGCAAAGAGCAGTTTGATTACTGAAACAGAGAAAGATTCAAAAACAGGGGCATCTGTTCTCGTCGGCAATGACAAACCTGAGATTGGGAACAAAACATTAAGGTAGTTTATACCTTATGATACAATTGACACTTCTTTTAATGTATAATTTATCAATTTTTGGTTTCGGATATGGGTTATGTCTTAAGATCATATGCCCATGCAATTCAATTTCAGTTTAATTTTAAATTTCTTTCTTTCTTTTTTTAAATTTATCTTATCAATTCAATAATGAATACTTCCCTGAAATTTCAATGGATAAAGCAGTACAGATCCATACCAGCTTGGTACTGGTAGAGGTAGGTTGACCATGCAATATTTATCAGATACAATTTTGACTTGTTTGCCTTGCCTACTGCCCACAGCTCACGAAAGAATATAGATGGTAGCCTTCCTACGAACAATGCATCCTTGAAAAGTGAGAAACAAACAGTCATGTCAAATCCCTCAACTTCAAGGTACTCTGTAATTTTGCATGATTTTTCTTTTTTATTTATTTCTTTCTTTTCCTTCTCATTTTTTAAAAATGATTCTGCTTTGTTGAGATTATTTGGCTGCATTATGTTTCTGTTAAGGCTTTGTTACAAAGTTGAAAGTTGGGTAAAACTTTAACAAAGAACCTCAACAGAGAGTTTTTGTCAAGTCAGGTAGTCATTTTACCACATATATACCAAGGTCACTTGACTATGGTTTTGATTAGGTTTTGTGCAGAAGAGAAGGAAGGGACACGAGAGAGTGGTTACCACCTACAACTAACACTTAACATTCCCTTTCAGTTGATTTATTTTTTATTTCATTTTGCACTGCAGACGTACTAAAATGAACCAGATCAGCCCAAGTGCAGCACCGGAGAATGATTCAAAATCCAGAGAGATAATGAAGACTCCCTCGCAACTACCAACACCTCTTCTACCAAACTCAGCTCCCAAAAGAAAACATGCATTGCTTAGCCCCCCTTTGAAAAGGATGGCAGTTGAGGTATCTTCCTTGCCCTTTCTCTTCTGTTTATATAAAATGCCGTAAACACTAGTTAGACCTTGCTTGCTGATATGATTTGCATGATATATAGCTGCTCCTGCTACTTCACCAGTCTGACCGAGGCTATTATATTTAGTTTTAGCTAAAGAACTGCAATTTTACCAAATGTTGTGAGCCCAACTGCATTTTATTGGAAAATATTTAAGTTCTCCAATTAATTGCTGTTAAATTATTTTCTGACCACTTATTTAAGTTTAGTTCCACTGGGTTTATTATGCTTTTCTTGTCTAGAATTCTATTCCAGATCCATTTATTCCACTAAAGCGTATTTCGTACTCTCCAGCAGAAGCAAGGTTTGTTTCCTTATAGTTAAATTAAATATAACTTTTCTTTCCTTATTGTTATTTTTTTGAAAGAGTTGGTATTTTCACCAGCAGTTTCAATTGCCTGTTGGATTTACTGCCAACCTCGTTGGATTTAATGCCAACATTGAGCATATATGTAATCTAATTATGGATTGTTTACTGTCATATATGGTTGTCAATTAAAGTGATCAAATAAGGTAATAGACAATCAATATATTCATTAGGATGTGGTCCATAAATATGTAGAACAATTTAGGCAAATATCAAATCATTAATGGACTGATTCTGAGATTTGCAATTCAGAAAACTGTCATTTAAGAGGATTGTGTGGGCCACACGGATATCAATGCGGCCGCACGAATTTTGATGCGACAGCACGGTTTTTGATGCAGTCACACAAAATACATTTTTCAAGTTGGCAGATAACCATATAGGTTATTATATATAAGGATTGGTCCCCAAGGCACAAGATAACAAAAAAAGCACAGAAACTGAAAAAACGTTTTTCTCTTTAGAAAAATACAGCTCTGTGTGCCTTCTCTTCTTCTTTCACCATCAAAGAATAGAGAAGAGAAATACATTAGAAAATTTGGAGAGGATTTCTCAAGAGCCGTATCTTGCTGTCTTGGAAGACTTATTCCTACGACCATACGACAAAACAACAAGAAGGGCTTCTTACCATTAGAGTCTAGTCTCGTGCTCACGGAGACGGTTGGCGATCTCTCAAAGGATCGAGTTATTCCATTGGAACATCCATGGAATCAGGTATTATGTTCCGCACTTAAGATTTATGCTTTATGAGTCGGCTTTGGCATAGGACGGTCCTTAGGTTAAGGTGGGGAACTGTTTCTCCTTTCCCGGGGTGTAAGTGTTTGACCCCTAGATGAGATATAATTGTTTGATCTCTAGATAAGGCGTAATTGTTTGGCCTTTATAATTTCCCAACATTGCCAAGCAAATATTGTTAGTTATTATTTAAAGATGATAAAATATATGCATTTTTTGTTATGCAGAAATTGTCCTACGGTTGCCTTGAAACTGAGTTGTAAGTTGTAACTCTCCTTTGGAGTCAAGGTCTTTGTTATTTTTTTTCATCCTGTTGTTGTACTTTTGTCACTATATAGGCTGAATTATTGACATAAACATGTTTGAACACACTACTTATGTTATGCAGGAAATCACCTGAAATTGCTCTCAAGTCAGGGGCTGAAATGGTAATAGTGTTGATCAAATATTAGATAATACTAGAATAAGGCTTGCCTATACAATTTTCCTTGATATGTTTTGCATCTCTCTGTCAGCTTAAATATTGCTCCACATATTAGATGTTACCCACAAACCAAAAATAGATGTCTATTGGTACGAACCATCAATGCTTAGTTCATGTCTCAAACTTTCCATCTACTATTTTCGACTTCTCAGGTTACTGGAAGTGAAAGTGTTGAAGCTATTACGGAGAATCTGAAATCACCAAATTGTGCTAATCAGACGATATTAGGAACAGCAGAGTTCAGAATCCCTGTGCTTGTTCTGGAAAACAATGGAAATGTAGAGAAGGCGGAAGCTATTTCAAAGGAACTTGGAGATGTAAGTACTCTATATTCTTGACTTGAAAAACAATGTAATTTGTTGTAGAGGTCAGACTAGGTAAAGAAGAATTACCTATCTTATAATAGTATATATGTCTAAAATACTTTTAGGAATGTCTGCTTAATTTTTATATATGCAATGAATGTATGGCAAACATTGAATTGATTTCTATTCAACACAACGTCTGTCTTCCATAATTCCGATCTGACCAGTCTATACCTTTTTCAGATAAGCAGTATGCTTAAAAAGAAAGAGGAGGAAGCAAAGGAGCTTCTTGTAAGAGCCATCGTCAGTAACAACAAGCTGCTCATGCTAAACCATCCAAATTATGCTGACAAAATATCCTTTTGTACTTTTATCAATTATGGCCGATGTCAGTTAGGGTTCTTATGCCAAATTGATCCTACCAGCACAATATCTGACAGAGGTGTTCTGTACCTTTTGGTACTTTTTTTTTTTTCCTGTTTACATTAGGTTAATTAGCTGAATGGGGGCTTAATTTAACTCTAATTAAAGTTTAAGCCAAAATGTTAACTGAGCCACTTGTTAGAGTGAATGTTGTTAGTACTTTTATTGTAATAACTGGCAAAAAGGGAAATATCTGCAATCCTGTGATATTCTTTGGTAAATAAAAGTGTGTTGATTTCTTAATTGTAAGAACCTATCTAGCCTTGAGAGGTTTGCTTCCACCTTGCGTGCCAAACACTTCTGAGCAAATCAGCTTGATTTCCTGGTAAACTGTATTTCATTCTCTCAAGATTGATTACAAATTAAGAATTCAATGGATGTTAGATTATATGTTCTATTATATGTTCTGGATTTCGGTAGGGTTGTATTTTTTGGCTGCTTTTAGTTTTTACTGCTTTTGGGTTCTGGTTCAATTTTTGGTCATACACTCATACCTGATTGTGTCACTCAGGTCATGAGTTCTTTTGGGTCAATTTTGGGCAGCAACATCTCAAATTCACCATTGAGTTGGTTTCGAGTTCAGCCATGTCAGATTACTAGGTTTTCAAAACCTTTTTAATTGGGTTAGATCTGTTCAGATGATGGATGTTCCACCCCCCCACCCCCCCACCTCCCTCCCTCCCGTCCATTCCTGACTAATTTGGTGTTTAAAAAGGCCTTATTTAGCCTTGGCGCTAAGTTCTGTGAAAATAACACTACAGCATGGGAGTGCTCTTGAGATTCTTTAATTTGTGTCACTCTGCTGTTAATACTGTATAACTGGAGGCAATACCGTCCAGGATATTTTTAACATAAACCGTGATAAAAATTGGCAGGTTCTGTTGGAATTCTTTGAAAGTCCTGAAAGTGTCCTTTTGTTTTCGCATATAAGGCATTGTTCAAGTTGATTTCAAACTCCTTTTATCTTGATAGAGAAAGTTATCTTTGGGTTGATCCTGGCCAACCTGTTTTTTTTGGCGGCTAAAAGGGGCATGAACTATAAGAATTACTCGTCTTCATTTCTCCCTTTTTGTTTTTGTTTTATTTTTTTTACTCTTAAAGAGGAACCCGACTATTGTTTCTTAGTATCCAATAACTGTATTGCAAGAAACAATACTAATACTATTGATGAAGATGGTGATATACATATAACTTACTTTCTATAGCAAGTTTGAAACCGCATCATTTTATTAAAGATGCATGCTGGCCACATACCAAACTTTATAGCTTAGAGCCTACATGCTTGAATATCAAATGCTGACAAGTCTGAATTTAAAACTGATTATTGTGGTCTTCTACTTTGATTTCTTAATTCCCATGATCAATTAAAGAAATTTAGGCCGTAAGAGCAAAACAAAGTGTACTGGTGAACTATATTAACTTCTAATTGTTTTTTCTAACATTTTTCCAGACATCTATATATGGATACTTGTAATATTTGATGCATAGACTTAGTTCATGGATTGCGGCATTATAAAACCAATTTTTTTCCTTGTAGCATTTACAAAAATAAAAATCGATGTTTTATTTCTTTGACATCGATATTTTATTTTTTTGATATTTAAGCAGAATTTTACTTCATCAGAAAATAAAACATTGATTTTATGAGTAAAATACATTTGCAGTCTGTATTTTAATTTGTTAGAATTCAAGTATTCATGAAAACCGTCTTTTAAATTTTATTTCATTTTTAAATGCTACAGCAGCGTGCCAAGAACTTGTGTTAAGCTATCAATGGATATCTCCAGTATATCAAACAAATTAACATAAGAAGACAAAAGGAGACATATCTGATTCTTCTCTAACGGACCTTACAGAAGATTATTCTAGAATGAATTCAAGTATTCAAGTATTCACGCAAATTGTAAATCTCAGCTTTCTATTTAAACATATATAGACTATATATGTACTCAGTAAAGCAATCAATAAAGAATAAGATTACAAATTCATCTTCTTCTCTTTTAAGCTCTCTGAGCTTTTCAACTTGAGTTATTCTTTCATTTTTTAAAACGAGGCGTGACCTAACTTTCTAGTCATTCTTGACGCATCACTGTATCTTTCCAATGTACGTAGCTGAATTTAAATATAAAACGAATTAAGGTGGCTTTGAGCAATCTCTCCATAATCGCACTAACGACTCTTCCCATTTTAGTAAATTTTAAGTATATTCATACGTCAATCGAAGGTGGCTTTGACCAATCCCAGTTGTAGAATTGCACTCTTTTCTCACAAATTCGGTCATTACATTATTTTTTTTAATCCTCGTCAAAGGTGATCGATCGGGATCAGATATTGACTATATATTCCTTTCTTTTCTTTATTTTACTTTCTCGGCCACTTTTCAGTTAAAGTAATTGTCCTGGTCAGCAGATTACTTATATATAAGAGGCATATTTGTTTACGCAAATGGTTGCTGAACATGTCATTAAAGACATACATATCTCGGATTTAAATTTCATCAGGCTTTTTAGTTATGAAATATTTCCTCCAAATTTAATAACTTCACACGCGATAAGTTTGAGATCAAGTGGTTCTTATCTCCTCTACGAACTTAAGCTTAGAGAAAGTTATCTTGAATATTTAAATAACTTTTTGCTTCCCTTAGATCATATATGGTTGTGAAATAAATGTGATGTAATCTATTTATTCTACACTTAAGTTGTTAAATAAAAAGTAAAATGAGTACTTGGATTAAAATAGAATAAAATTTGAGTTACGACGGAATAAGTTAATTCATCAATTGTCATGTGTTATGTCAAAAAAGTTCTAACAATCTCAATACGAGTAGGACAACCGTACAAGAACAGTTAGCCATTTTTCTTTCATGCATCCACCATGGTTATGCACAAGACTAAGGAGTTTACTCCACCTTTATTTCATGTGTTATAAGTATGTTCATAGGTATGCATAGTTAGTCATTTAACGGGTTCATAAATCCAATTTTTCATTTGCGGGAACCTATACTCATAGCTATGCACAAAAATGATTATAGGAATATACTTAATGAGTGTTCTGTTGTATCATGAGAATAGTTGTGGGAAATCTTAATTCAAAAAAGATATTCATAGAAAATTATATTTTAAAAAAAACTTATTATCAATAATATTTTTTATTAATAATATTGATAAATTATGATATATTCTAACAATCTAGAGTATAATAATTAAAATATGATAGTATTTAATAAAATAAATAATAAAGTTGTCATGAAGAACTAAAGAATTAATGGTGTGAAAAAATAGTAAAAGTAAATGTGATGGTGTAAAAATAATTCATAACTAAATAATATAAATAAATCAAACAAAATGCACTTGTCATGAAAATAATATAACAAAATTGATAAGATTTAAAGAGTAGTAAATTAGTGAGCAAATAAAGATGAGAGAGAGAACAATGAATGTGGGAAAAAAATTTATAGTTTGAGTGAATAATTTTTCATGAATTAAGAAAAGCATGCCAAACGGGTGTGGGAAAAAAAAAATGAGTTTTCTTTCCCATCTCACAATTTCCCATTAGATGGAAAGCAAACGAACATGACTTAAATGAACAAATCCGAATTTGATAGCAACAATATAGTTCAACAAAATTAAAATATATATGTATCAAGATTTTTTTTATTTTAATTATTCAATTTTGGACAGAACAAGTATATGATATATTACTTTCGACTTTGTGTTAATTTGCATCAAAGCCTTATGATCCTTATACAGGGTCTCAGAGCAACGCATAAAACATAAAAGAATTAAAGCAATGCTATTATGTTCACTAATTCAAACATGAGGATGATTTAAATGTCTTTATTTTTTGTGCCTCCATCATACCTCTATTTTTAAGAACTTTAATAACTCAAACTTTAAAATTTAAAAGTCAAAATAAAACCGTTGGATATGATCTACATCATTTTATCTATGCACGTGAAAAAAATTGTGATATTTCAACTTTGTTTTGGTTGTCATCAAGAACTTGTAAAAACGTACTAATGTGGATAATTTCTAGATGTTGATTTTTCAATAATTGATTCACGTAAAAATAAAATCGAAATGTGATATTTTTTATGAGCACATAAAGAAAATAACATAGATCACATCTAACGGTTTTATTTTGATGTTTATGATTTAAATTTTGATTTATTAATATTTTTAAGAATGAAGGCATGGTGAAGATACAAAAAATGAAGGCATTTTAACCCTCGTCAACAAACAAATATTAGTTTTACGATTAAAACAGGACCTCCTAAAATCTTGCACCATTTCCATTAGCAATTAAGACTTAATTGTCTAGCATGAATGGTCTCAAGACTAACTTTGACTGAGTAGATGTAATTAATACACCAAGTATATTTAAATTTAACATTACCCAAGAAGCAATAACGTTCTGATTTTTTTTATAAATGCTTTTATAAAGCGATTAATGGTGAATTACAGAGCTTAATAGTGGCCAGCCCGTGAGCCCATTAACATAAAAAATTAATTAAATTTTGCAATGTTAAAAGTTGGTCACTATAAAATTATCAGTACTAAAAATTATATTGTACAAATTAATTAAAAAAAAAAACTCATAATATCTAGCTGTGGTGGTGAAGTAGTACCTTCACAGCCTTATCACTAATAAAATCATAGATGCGACACAACTAAAAGAACGAAAGCAATGTTAAAAGAATTGATCCCCCGTAAGTTTTCATCTTTTTTTTTATGAGAATTAACTTTTGTTTTGATCTAGTAGCAAAACATAATATTTTTAATATAAATAGTAGCAAAGCAAATTTGACTTTGAGACGAAGAACTTCTTATGAATACTAAATAATGAGTGACTTGACTTCTAATTTTTTCTTAAAATAAATTTCAATTTGTATTTCTCATACACACATATTTCTAAAATATCGGCTTGAAATCCTTAATAAAACACCAACGTAATCCATAAATTTCACATAATTTCTCTTTATTTTCAACAATTGCAAAAGGATGCTTATATCGAAAAAACTAAGAAAAAGGAGGAAAAATGTCCACCACCAAAGTTAATAAACAAAATAATAATTGATCCTTGTTTATATAAGTATTCATCATCAATTAATAGACGAGCATTCAACTCTTAAAAATTTTAAGTATGGATTTTTTTTAAATGTTCAAGTTTTAGTAAGTATTGACTTTTACAAACAAACACGGACTCTTAATTTTACAAGTATCAATCATGTATTAACAAATTGTTGACGAAATTTATGTAAATTGCAAGCCATGTATTACCACAATCTAGAGATAAGTCATGTGATATGATTGTAATGATGAGTGCTCAATTTTTTAGTTGTTATAACAGTGAATTATTAAAACAATAATTACTTTAAAGAATGTGGATTCTTTTTTTTTTTTTTTTTTTGAGAAATTTATGGAAATTTTCATTGGAAACTATTATTAACTTTCTGAAGATAAACAAAATAATCGCATGCATAAAAAGTGCCAATAAAGGGCACATCAATTCCGATTAACATGGAAAAAAGAGTGCAAAGAAAAGGAAGAAGACATGACAATTGCCACCAAGGCACCAACCATCAAAAAAGGAATAGGAAGAAGACATGGAGAATCTTAACAGTGTTCTTTTTGGATCAGTTTGAATTTATTTCCGAAAAATAAATTTTAATCAATAACATAATCTTTTTGTTGGATTATTCAAAACTTTCAACCCTTCCCCGATCTAATAAATTCTGAAATCACAGTTTTTGAATCGAATTCTGTGTAAGAGCTTCCACTTTTGAAATCTAAATGAAAAATTTCTTGTAAATATTAAATAATAATTGAAGAGTGAGGCTACGGTACTATGCATAGCACGGATTGGGTCTGTGCTACGGCTCAATATTTGAGTTTTCAAAATTCTAACAGTCGATCCAAACCGTTCAATATGATTATAAAATGAATATGTACTTGCAAACCAAATTTTACATTTTTTTGATTTTTTTTACTATTCTTTTAGATAGGTAGAAAATTACTGTTTTTGGATGGTCCAAAATTTTCAGATCAAGTGATTTTCTACCTATCTAAAAAAATAGTAAAAAAATTCAAAAAAATATAAAATTTAGTTTGCAAGTACATATTCATTTTATAATCATGTTGAACGGTTTGGATGAACCATTAGAATTTTGAAAACTCAAATATTGAGCCGTAGCACGGAACCAACCGTGCTATGCATAGTACCGTAGACTCACTCATAATTGAATGCCTAAATTCTAAGTTTTATTCAAAATATGATAAAGGTCAAGTACTTATACATGTTTCAAATTCACAAATAATGCGATTTTGACAACTCACAAGAATATAACATGCATTATTATTTACATTTTATGAATAATTGCAATAATCTCTTGATTAAAACCACTACTAGAATTTTCAGTAATAGCAACGGGAGCAAGTGCTTTTTGCAAGCATAGGAAGGGTCGTTGCAAAAGATATTGGTTTTCTGATTAAATTAATATATCTGCAACGGGAGGTCCTTGCAAATAATCACGCTTACAAATATGTGATGGATTCCCTTGCTAATGTCTTCTATTGGCCCTTGCAAATAATAAAACCCACCCAAACACGGCATATATTATTTTATTGTGAATTGTGTTACTATTTGCAAGGGGCACCGTTGCAATTGTTTTTAGAGTTATTTTTTATTTTATTATATTCTAAAAGACATTATTAATTGCAAGAGACACCATTGCTAATGTTTTTATAATGTTGTTTATATTATTTTACTGTGAAGACCCAAACTATTTGCATGAGTCACTGTTGCAAATGATTTTAAGTTTATTTTTTATATTATTATATTCCAAAAGCCCTAACTATTTGCAAACGACACCGTTGCAATTGTTTTTAAGTTCCAATTTATATTAATTTAATGTAAAATGCCTAACTATTAGCATGAGGCACCGTTGCAAATGTTTTAAAGTTGTAGTTTATATTTTATAATTGTAAAGGTTCGTTGCTAATGTTATTTTAGGTTTTGGTTTATATTTTTTTTATTGTACAAGTCGTTAGTATTTGCATGAGGCACCATTGCAAATGTTTGTGACACACTTAGACAGAGAGACGGGACCTTAAATTTGATCTCTCCCTGAACAAAGCTAGAACTAAATGCATAAGAAAATTTGGAGATGATATAGATTCATGGAAGAACATGGTTCCTCACTGGTGTAACCCTCCAATTGGGTTGGTCTCTGTGATATCTTTGACACTGAGGATTGGAAAGGCCTGAGAAAATAAAACAAAGAAAACTGCCTTGCATCTGGCTTTGCAGTCCCCCACTACGGTGGTTGTTCAAGCGTACACTAGCATCTTAACAAACTGGTAATTAGCTGAAGTGCACTTGTGTTAAAAATTTAAAACACTGTAAAATTTAGTCATTACTCTAGTCGTGAGTACTAATTGTTTACTATTTTTTCTTGTGGAGAAAACTCTGAAAAAGGGAGTTGCGCCAACTATGAGGGAGCTCTACGTCCATCTTCACAGTAGAAATGCAAAATCACTGGTGCTGGCCAAATACAATGAATCCGTGGAGGGTGCATCTGAACTCAATGAAAAATGATGAGGGTATTGAATCGCTGCAACCAACATCTGAGGCAACTTCGACATCACCTCCTTGAAATTTACCACTGAGAAAGCAGAAAAAATATTTGTAAGTTTTTTTTTCCGACATCACCTCCCTGAGTAAGCATAATATTTCTTATATCCCCTGTTATCTATTTATTTTGACAAATATACCCTTACCTAAAAAAAAAGTAGTGTCCAGTACCCATTCCCTAAAAAAAAAAAGTAAGTGTCCAGTAATTGAAAAAAATGAATGCATGGTCAAATTGAAGATTGGATGATCACCTTAGAAAATTTCATAAAAATATAAAAATCAAATATGATTATCAAAAATACAAGCTTGCAAATCAGAGGTCTCAATCAACTAGGCCAATTGGGCAAACACCATCCAATTGAAGCCTTTCAAACAACCTGCGAGGAAAAATAATCATATTGCTGGAAGCCTTTTAATTTTTTTTTATCTATGAAATTTTCGGCCAGTTCAATTTGGGTACACCAGAAACTTTCCCTATACCTAAAAGGTACTGAATAAGTTGTCCATAATATATGCTTCAACTGAAATTACTATTCTATACTATTACACATGCCAGTGGTTCTGAGTTTAGTTTGTATGTGCTAGGTTTGTGCTTGGAACTGTTGCCTGTCCTTTTTTCCGACTATACTTCAAATTCTATTTAAAAGGACTCTTTTTAACAATTTCTAAATGCTGATACAAAAAGGTACATGCCCAAGCACCATATCTCTAAATGAACTTATTATCTATCACAGTTAAGTCCCCTAATCCTGTCAGAATAGAAATTTTACATTGTAGCCCCTTACATTTAATAGAATTCATTCAAAGTAGTATAGAAAGCTGTGAATTTATAGAAAAGACCCTCAAAATGATGTTGTTGACTGTTTTCAAGTGAGTACCAATAACTGTACAATACCAGTTTGGAAAAAAACTAAACATTATAATTTGGAAACCAATATTTAGCAATAATATATATTTCTCGACTGTTGCATATAATAGACAGATGTTACGGGTATGATAGCTAACGAGGACAATGCTGATGTGGATGAGGCTGACCTGTTTATGTCAACGGTTGGCGGTCGCTACCATGACCGGGTTAGAGGCTTTGGATGCGTCCTAGACCCAACGTTGTCAAAAACAACTGGACGTACCTTTTTGGTGTCACAAATCTTGAAAGCAAAAGGATCTTCACGGATGATGTCCTAGTCGGAATGTTACACGAATGTGATATGTGACTGGCCGAGGAAAGACAAGAGAGGAATCAAGCAAGATACAACATGCTCTTCAACAAATTATTCAGCCTGGTTGGACAGCAAAACCCAACTGTACAGGTTAGTAAGACTAAACAAGAGTCTTCAATTTTATACTTCCACTCACTGCCTTTATTACAACTTGTATTTCTTTGATCTTTTCAACATGTCAGTTTGTCCTTCGGCTGTTATAGTTCCATTCATATGCTTAGAATGCAAAAGAAGAATCAATTGATAGTTTAAGATTTCTCGACAGTAATTGTATTGCAAGACAAAGGATTTGATGAGAACAAAAAATAGATAGTCAACCAAACAACCCAGCTTTCAGTCTAAAAAAAGACAATTAAAGATCAATAAACAAATCATATTAGTGTCGTTGCCTCTCGTTCTCAGCAATTAATTTGTCTAACTCTATGTCAACCCTCCTACTCAAGCAATTAATTTGTCTAACTCTATGTTATAGTTTCATTCATATGCTTAGAATGCAAAAGGAGAATCAATTGATAGTTTACTTTTATTTCCTTTTAACTATTCTTGAAATATCAATTTTTCAGCTTAACACTTAATGTAACGTGCTTAATAGGGTACTGTGTAAGCATGATAAAAATGTAGACTGTGTAAGCTTAATTAAGAGGGGACGAACCTGATAGAAAAGGTTTGACCTCTAGAACCAATAGAAAAAGGTAAATCTATCCTATCGGTTATGTATTTCACACCAATGGAACAAAATCGGCAACCTTTTCAATAGGTTCTTGAGAGCCCAACCAATTGTAGATAGATATTTGAACTTATTTACAAACTTACCACAAACATGTTTAGTCTATCCGTTTAATAATAGGAATTATTTGAATCGTTACAAGATGGGCGTTAGAAAATAGCAATCTTGCAGAAGTAATATCAGAAAAGGTTGGGATTACAATTGGTTAAATCATATAATTTGTACATACCCAAACATGTTGACTGTTGAACTTTGATATATTGTTTCAAGATTACGAGTTTATATACACTAAGTTTAGTTAACTGTTTCACTTTGATAGTTCTCTCATATTGGATTTGTACAATGTAAATTAAAAGTTCATATCTTATTTATCCTGCTTATTACTAAACTCATACCATTCTACATCCTAGTACTAACCTTTCTTGCGCATTTTTAACATAGGCACAAGTTCACAGTGCTCATGAGGGGGTAATGGGGAATATGCAAACTCTGCAGGTGACATCTTCGAACTTAAAAACTCAATCCATTTAATTATTTCTCTATGATCAGATGTTGTGCTATCCAAAAGATAACATTGCGCTTGCATATTTAATGACTAGTGTCAGGATCCCACCTCTCTACTTCAATCTAAGAAAGGAGCCCCACTGATGCAGTTGGCCCACTCTCAAGTAAGGAGATTTTTTAGTACTTGCTTATTTATATACGCAATGTATAAACACAATTAGGTAAGACAGAACCATCGAGTTGAAATATTTCAGTACCAGATTCATATTGTACCAACAAACAAACCTGTACAAGCTAAACTTGTACCAAATTCATATTGATACTGCCCTTGAGGAGCCATTTTGTCTTCCAATACCATTACTAACTTGCTGCCTATGGCAATGTGGTATATGTAGGGTCTACCATCTGTGCTTCTATCATCAAATCAAGAGGGGGGATTTCAAGCACTACTAAAGGCAAATTCTGGACAATAGGTGACCAACATTTTAGGGGTCGAAGAGTCAATGAGTGAATAGTTCGGGGAAGGCATCTCGAACAACAACCCGCATTAATAGTCTGGGGTATTGCCAACATTTAATGGATAATTATAGATTTTTGGATTTACACATTAACACCATAGGGTATGTTTCTTTTTTGTAAATTTTTGTTGATGGGTGGTGCTTATATTTTGAGTAAAGGTAAACGTTCCATATTATACTGTGGATGTAATGTTATAATACAGTTGGTATTTTGGTACAATGCATGCTTTGTATACTTGATTTTAATATTGTCATATGCTAATTTTAAGCTTTCGTATTAAATTTTAAGGTATTATGTTATTGTTATTTCTTTCATTGGGAAATGTATCATATTACCGGGTTGGTACCGGATAGGTAATGGGAAGATTTTAGAAACAGGGCTGCTGATATGCTGGCATTAATTGTAATTATTTGTGTCGGATTATCAAGAGAAATATGATGAAATTATAGAGCATGCAAATAATCAGGTGGGACCCATAACACCTACCCTTTCAAAAAAATAGATGGGGCCCACTATCACTATCCTTGCAAAAAATAAGGTGGGACCCACGCTGGTTTGCCTTGCAAATAATAAGGTGGTGTCCACTCACGCTAACCTTGCTAATAACCCAATGGGACCCACGCGGGCTATCCTTGCAAATAATCAGGTGGGGTCCACTCACGCTAGCTTTGCTAATTCGATGGGACCCACGTCAGATATCTTTGCTAATACCCAGTGGGACATCCTTGCAAATAATAAGTAGGGCCCACAAATGATATCATTGCTGATACCCAGTGGGGCCTACGCTAAATAACCTTGCTAATACTAAGTGGGGCCTACACTATACGTATCCTTGCTAATACTCAGTTGTGTGCTAAAAACCAAAGTATTAATTGGCAAGCGTGCCTTTTGCAACCGCGACCCTTGCGGAATGTATTAGTAAGCGTAAATCCTTACAACAAGTCCGAAAATAAGTATTTGCATTGAGTGAGGCTTAAAGCAATGGGAGGATTTGCCAATGTAGCGCATGCAAATAGTGTTTTTGGATCTTGTAGCAAGATGAGTAAGCCTTTGCAACAAGCCAATTCTTACCGTTGCCATTGCAGGAGATTCTAGTGAACGGGCTATGAGATGAACAAAAATATAATATATAACGATACATTTAGGAGACATTTTTGGCGAAAATTAATCATGCATGGTAGCGGGGCTATTGGATGACAATTCGGAGAGACGTAGCATCCACCAGACCATTTCGTAAAAAACCAAGTTGACGCATCACGCATGGCATGGCGCCACGGAGGAACCAACTTATCCACTTGGGAATTAAATCACAAAAAGCGTCTAAAAGTGGCATTGATTTTGCTTGGGACAAATATTTAAAAAGCGCACGAGCAGTCTTTTCTGTTCTCCAGCCGACCAGTAATTATAGAATGACCTGGTACTCACGCCTCAACCCAATCCCATCTGCGCGCGATTCCACGGAGAATTAATTCTTATCCACACAGAGGAATTCATATCGTATACGATAATATACATTGTGAGTTTTTTGGAGAACGAATTTGGACAGTTAGATGTGTATTCACAAAAATATTAAAGGGGCTTTAATTATGCATTACAAACATAGGACGGGTATGGATTCTGATTAGACAGTCAAAATTTCAAAATCAAAATTATGTAGAGGATACAAACTCTGCATTGCCTCACCTTTTAAGTTTGAGTCAAAAGCGTTTGATTAGAATATATGTGGACCAATTTGATCGAAGCATGCATATAACGAATGGACCAGATTCAACCTTATGTGATATGAATTCATCATCTATATATATATATATATATATATGGTACCTCATCGATTGAGTATGATCAAATCCATTCGCGATATCTTAACACGAATCTTAAAGAGAACTCGTACATTATAGGTTTTGGGTTAAATTGATCAGAATGTTCATGATTGAACAGTACGAATTCAAACTCAAACTGAATGGATGATGTAACGTAGAAGATCCATGCATACTCATTATTTCACGGGCGAACAAAAAAAAAGTGCAATATATATCTCCCGGCCATGGAGTCTTAATCGTCTCACATTACCATGCATTTTTCTTCTATCGTTCAGATAAGTGTATATTCGCATAATGACGAATCGTACTGATCGAGCGTGACAAAAAGTAAAAGAATTAAATATATATTAATTGTACGCACCAATTACAAACCAACACAAACAACATCGATCGTAGAGATTTTTTCTTTGTTTTGTTGGATTTTACTTTGAATTAAAACCTATATATCACAGTTAAAGGAAGAAGTAGATCGAGGTGGATGTCATGAAGAAAGAATTAATTAACAAGACAGTTGAATTGATGTGGAGAAAATGAGCAGACAAGATTTGCATAAGGTCGGTAGATTTGTACGCTTATTCCACTATGCATATCAAGTCCCAATAATGGACTCTGACATTAACCGCAAAGAGAGCAAAAAAACTTTATAAAAAAATCCAGGATAATATTTAAACATTCTACGTTGAAATTCGTCAGAATACACATCTATGTGCCATTGTGCTAGCATGACACAATTAATAATTCGACTTGCTAGGTACGAAATCAGGATGTCCTACCACTGTAAAAATAAAAATAATGTAAGTTGTTGATCCAGACGTCAGAACCTAAACATATACATTCAATGCTATACTACACCTACTTTTAAAATAAAAATAATATAAGTTGTTGATCCAGTCAGAACCTAAACATATACATTCCATGCTATGCTACACCTACATTTTGCATAAAAAAAATATCCTTTTAAAATTGCACCGGTAGAAATTTCTGCAATTTTTAAAATATTAGTTGAAGGCATAAATAACAGTCAGTTTTGATGATTTCATTTTAAAAATTAAACGAAGATATCTAATATGCATCAGTGTCATTTTGGATGATTTAATTATTTTCAAGGTGTCCAGAATTAAACAAAAACATCTAATATTCATTAATCGAACTATATATGTAACCTGTTCTGTCTGAATGGAAATCAACACAGATTCTTTATTGTATTTACCCAAACAAAAAACAAAAAATCAAGTTCAGTAATATCAAGAATGGTGCTGCAGCTAATCTTAAAAATTCCATCTCTGAAAATTAAAGGCTCTCTCTGTGCAGCACTGAAAACGATGCCGCGCGCCGGAGAGAATGAGAATCTTCTACCTAACAAACGAACACGTTTTATTTAATTGATATTAGTCCAAAATAAAAAAAGCGCAAGGATCAAGTGGAAAGGAAATGGAAATGTAAAAGGATGATTGGAGCAGTGGTCCTCAGCAATTTTTTTTATTGTTAGAAATTAAAAATCAAATTTTTAGAAACAAAATTGACGTTTTATTTTTTTTTAGTAAGTAGATGGATCCATATTTCATTAATTCGGTTATATTGGGATAGAAGCCAATGGTAAAGAACCAGTAATTCGGTCTCACTGATTTTCACAATTTACTACATTAATGACTGCAAATTGTGGAAAACTAATGAGACCGAACTAATAGTTGGACTGAATGAGCACTCTCCAATGAGTACTCGGATGGAAGAGAAAAAATGAAAGTGATGAGAGAGTATGCGGATTTGACAGTTCCTACTTTGACCGAATCAATTGTTCAGTCTCAGTTATTTTCAAATTTTTTGTGGTGAAACATTGCAACTTACAAAAAGTATTGAGACTGAATCATTGCTTCAGTTCTATTAGTCTGCCCTTAGGAAAACCGAAAAAATAATGTAAAAAAAATGAACATTTTATAAGTTATTTTTTCATTATTTTTTTAAAATAAAATAATCACATCTAACAAATTTATTTTGACATATAAATTTTTAATTTTTAATTATTAAAAAAATAATGCAAACATGATAAATAAAGGCATTTAAACTCTCTTTCAAAATTATTTATGTACTCAAACCTATTGAAGCATCAATATACTCATCCATAAGCTAAGTGATGGGTTGGCGATGAGATCAGGTAATAACTACGATAATCTAGTAGCTATATATATATATACACTAATTAATGTCTTTATCCTTGCTTGTATCATCCTCGGCAAAAAGTTTAGATGATGCTGAAATCTGAATCCCAGCCGCAAAAGCCTCGATGAGGACCACAATTTTTTTTAGAAAATAAAAAAAATCAAATTATCGAAAAAGGGATTGATTGTTTCTTGTTCAATAAATAGTAAGAACCGATTTTTTTTTCGGTTTTGGTGGGAATCAACGGCCTGGTCCAAACTGACAGAGTACCCGATTTGGGTAGTGGTGCTCCACTATCCAGAAGTGTACGAGTGGACCTCTGTAGGACCACATCTCCCGCTCCTGGTCCTGCAGATAACTCCCCGGTAATAGCTCCTCCTTGTACAACTGATCGTACAGTGTCCACTCAACAAGATCGGCAGCCAAACTCTGCAGCTCTGAAAGGACTGGCCTGATCCCAATAGTACTACCGTGGGTCCGATCTATGTAGTGGTGGAAACGGTGCCACTTCTTCCCGTATGCCGAGCATCTCCAAGTATCGGGCACTTCCCATACTGGAGCCTCATTCTAGATAGGCCGGCCCACCGGTAGCCGTGACTACGACTAGTGCTGAAGCAGGAGTACCGGCCTATACATCTGCTTCGCCTTCTTCTGTATTTTCAAGAACTTTAGCCGTTAGGGTATTTGGATTGATTGATTAAATAATTAAGTAAGAAAAGAGTTAGAGACATACCTCAGAACCACGGCACAGGTGGGAGTACAGATGGGCTAGAACAGCCCCACCCCAGTTGTACAGTGACGGCTGCTCAAGGTCTGCCAGCAGCGGGAGATACATCATCGGCATCATATCACCGCTGGAATCAGGAAACATGACAGAATAAAAAAGGTCCATCACGTAGCCACGTGTATATCAGCAATACAAAACATATAAAAAGTCTAATAGAAACAATTTATAGTAGAAGTAATAGAAACA
Organism: Carex parvula; assembly: GCA_025461045.1. Classification (NCBI taxonomy): domain Eukaryota; kingdom Viridiplantae; phylum Streptophyta; class Magnoliopsida; order Poales; family Cyperaceae; genus Carex; species Carex parvula. The sequence goes on from JAJGRW010000559.1 coordinate 1,861,986, forward strand.
ATTTATAGTAAATGGAATAGAAACAATTTATTGGAAATTGATTAATATAAACAATTTATTGTTTTTACCACTTAATCTCCTCATCGGTGGAATCTGCCGCCAGACCCGCGCTGAAGTGCTCTCGTAATTCGTCATCTTCATATGGAATTTGGACTGCCCACGATCCCCAATGAGAGAGAGGATTAGCTCCCAACAACCACTCGATATCACCTCTGAATCTCTGGCTGTCAGATACGCCGCCAACGGGTGTGCCACGGATAAGCAAATCCCAAAGGGCACTCACATCCTGGAGTGTCACTGTCATCTCTCTGAATGGCATGTGAAACTTGTGCGTCTCGGGACGCCCTCGCTCCACCAGTCTAGTGATGAGAGATGCATTGATAATGCTTCTCTCTGTCCGCACAATGTCCACAACCTGGTAGAGACCCAGGTTGACGAGGTACGGGTCCATCATCTCCGTCCGCAAGATGTCCATAACAAAATTTGAACTCAACAAAATTTAAAGAAAACCTAAAAAAAGGTACGCACCTCACGAGAAGCCAGTGAGACTCGGTGATCGTCGTGGGGCATCCACAGGAGAGGACTGATATGCTCGGTGCTATTAGTACTGATCAGCTCGTCAACTACTGGACGACAGGTAGACCGTGCTCTACGCATCCTGATGTCAAAAATAACCTAAAATAGGCCAATTGCGGTTAAAACATGCTAAAATAGGTAATTCTGCTTACACATGCTAAAATAGGTAATTCTGCTTACACATGCTAAAATAGGCCGATTGCGGTTAACATAATCTAAATTATGCTACAATATGCTACAATACCCTAATTTCGCTAAAATATGCTAAAAATGGCCAAAATAGGCTTAATTCTGCTTAAACATGCTAAAATAGGCCAATTGCGGTTAAAAATAACCTAAATTATGCTACAATACCCTAATTTTGCTAAAATATGCTAAAAATGATCAAAATAGGCTTAATTATGCTTAAACATGCTAAAATATGTCAATTGAGGTTAAAATAACCTAAAATATGCTACAATAGGCTGCAATAACATAATTTCGGTAAAATATGCTAAAAAAGGTCAAAATAGTCTTAATTATGCTAAAATTTGCTAAAATTATCCAATTATGCCTAAAATAACCTAATTGCGGTTAAAATAACCTAAAATATGCTACAATAGCCTAATGTCGGTAAAATATGCTCAAATGGTCTAATTTTCCTAATTATGCTAAATTCGGCTAAATTATGCTTAATTAGCCTAATTATGTTAAAAAAAAGCCAAAATACCCTAAAATATGATCAACTGTGCTAATTACACTAAATTACAACAAATTACCCTAAACCCTAAACTCTAAACTATAAACCCTAAATTAAATAAACTAAAATTTAAATTAAATAAAATTTTTTTTTAAAGAAGATAGAAAATTCGGTTGAGAGATGAGTGAGTTGTGAGGAGGAGAGAGAAAAAAGAGGTATTTATAGAGTTAATTACGAGTAAAAAAAAAAAATAGGAAACCGGCCATAAAATGGTCGGCTTCTGGGGAGAGAAAACCGGCCATTTTATGGCCGGTTTGCACATTTTTGAAAAATGTCGGATATCGTGGATAAATTAATTAATTTGTAATTAACTTTGGATATTAATAAAAATGTCGGTTTGTTCTGTACAACCCTCCAAAACAAAACTCCATAGCGGCCCAGGTAAAATTTTAACAGAGCAGTTTTGGCTTCGTGCGAGCATGAACCATAGGGGTGCCAACGGATTGGATAATATACGACCGTATCAGGATCCATATCTGAAAATTAGATACGGATATTCGATATCCGAATATCTGTGCCGATACGGATATAGATATGGTTTTCACTAAATAAAAGAAAGCACGGCCTGGTTTATGGGAATAGTAGATAGACGAAGTGGTGTTTTTGTACTTGATAGAAAAGATGTGAACAAACCCACCCATTATCCATATCCAAATAGTAGTATAAATATCATATATTTTAATATATATTATGATAATATTTATGTATATATCTACGGATATCCTAGATCCGATCCGTATCCGTATCCGAAAAATAAAAGCGAACCGGATATAGTTTTACCACTATCCGATTTGTATCCGATCCGTTTGCACCCCTTATGCAGCTCTAGTTTGAATCTAAAGTCCGTGCTCTCAGTGAAACCAAAACTGCTCTGTTAAAATCATTACCCGGATTAGGAGTCAGCTAATATATTAATATTATCATTTGCTATTATTTTAATGTTCAGATTATTATAGATTAGTATTTAGTTAAATAATTGAAGTATTTAGGAAATCTAAATAATTATTAATTCGTAAATCAATATTAATTGAACTGAAAAAAATTAATAACAACGAGATTGAGAATAAAAAAATTAATGGGAATAATGAGAAGGGAGTGTTGAATCGGTTCTAACTGAAAAGGTATACGATATTTTTCGTGTTTAATAGCAACTAATATTTAGATAATCTAAACAATTCTTGGGGCTTCAATAAGCGATGAACTAAAAAAGTATGAATAGTTAACTCAAAACTATAAAACTTTACTGTAAAGAGGTCATGGTTATGTTCAGTTCCAGTCGATTATTATATTATGACACACGGTACTTTAGTGTCAACTTAATATTAGTTTATACTTAATTAAATGACTTAAATGTTCAAAAGTATGAATAATTAAAGCATCAATGAACCGGTTCAATTTAATGATAATGCCTGAAGTGAACACTTCTTTTTTTAAATCACGGAGTTATATACAATGCTAATTGTGAAATGGAATATGGAAAGCAAATTTATATTGATTGAATGGTCATAAGCGAGCGATTTCACTCGGCGTGATTTTTTTTTTTTTTATGCATACTGGTTTAAGGTTTGTGCATATCACGTTTGTGCGAATCTTAACACGAATCGATTGGCTCCGATCAGACATCAGACCGATTTTGGCTCGATGTCCATTGAACGCCTCCCTCCCTCCCTCCCTAGAAATACGAGCAGGAACGGAGGAATTAAACTGTGTGAGTTAAGATTATCCTGTGTCTTCCTCAGCCAGTGTCAGTGCTCACTGATTTCACTTCAAGTATATCCATATCCATATCCATTAACAAATCCTAGCTAGTACAACCACAATTTTATAGATAAACAAGTTGGATACTTTTATGTTCCATTGAAATGAATTTTTATGAGAGTAGATCAGGTTCTTATCAGTTAAAATTAATCAGGATAAGATTGAGCATCGTAATTAGCACGTAACTCTTCTTAATGCCACTCTATATGAGTTCCACTATAGCCCGATTAGAATTTTTTAATTTTCTTTTAATTCACCTTTTATATTAATGGTTATATTTGGTTGTGAAATAAGGTGTGGAATAAACACTTCACACTTTAAGCTGTCAAAAATGAGGAACAAAACAGAAATAGCAAGATGTAATTGCTAGTTACGTACGACGGAGTAAGAATGAATTCTATTAGCTAGCTAGTCCGGTTTTAATTTTCAACTTTCTTGTTAATCCACTTTATTGACTAATTAATGGTCATGTTTGATTGTGGAATAAGAGATAGAGTAAATTTTTACTTCATACATTACATAAGCTGTTAAATTAAATAATTAGTAAAACATAAAAAGTAAAGATGGAATTACGGTGAAGTTAATTAAACTCTCTTTTCAACTAGATTATCTTACTCCGTTTGTAGAGTCTACTATAGGGGTGTAAACGGACACGGATATCCGGCCGGATATCCGCTCCGAATCCGCATATAATCTGTATCCGGATTTAAACGGATACGGATATCGCGGATACGGATACGGATAATTATCAATTACCTATAGAAGATGCGGATACGGATACGGATATGGTTTTTAATTTTGATATCCGTTTACTATCCGTATCCGTAACCGTAACCGTATCCGTATCATGTGAGGTTTTAAATTATTTTGCCTTCAAGGGGATTTGAACCCATATCATGTGAAGTGAAAGTCTAAGCAACCAAGGTACAAACCACTACACCACACTATTAATAAAATAAATATCTTATATTCTCTCATCTTTCTAACATTAATATCTCCATCAACTTACAATTATTTATTTATTTTTATATTTAAATTTTATTAATTATTAATTATATCTTAAAGTTCATATAACTCAATATCCGACAATTATCCGTTCTATATTCGTATTCGAATCCGTATCCGTAAATTATCCGCTCTGTATCCGTATCCGTATCCGTTTAAGACGGATATGGTTTTAAATTTTGATATCCGTTTACTATCCGTATCCGTATCCGTATCCGTTCATTGATAGACGGATACGGATTTGATATTAGCATTATCCGCTCTGAATCCGCTCCGTTTACACCCCTACAAGTCTACTATCTTTTTCTTTCTTTTTTTTTATTTGAGAATCTTGACAGGTGTTGCCAAAGATTCTATGACCCACTGTCACAGACAAAGATTCATTTTCCGATTTCTCTCTCGTCATACAGTGACTTAAGTAACAAATTACATTGCAAAGTCACATTGCTAGCGGCATTGTAGGTTCCGTATATTTCAACTCTTCTAGGGAATATATTGAATATTTACATTGCAAAGTCAATAATAATAATAAAATAAGAGATGAAATGTAAGAACTAAAATATAGAAAGTTGACCCCACTCTGTAGCTATATATAGCCAAGGCAAGAGACGGTTCTAATGCCACTCTCTCTCAGTCAATTCTCCTCTGCTCCAACAGATACAAAAACAGAGAACAAGCATCGGCAGCTTCAATCTGTACCATACATATGCTTTAATGGCAACTAGAAATGCAGGGTACTATTTCTTCCTTGTTGTTCTCCTCTCTGCCATTTTGATCGCCGACTCGAGAGTTCTAGAAAGGATCGAGATAACCAATTGTGTTAAAGCCTCAGAAGCAATCAACGCAACTGTTGTCGTCTCTCATCCACGGCCGAGCAGAGAAGTCTCAAATCTCGGCGAGTCGAAGAGGCTGAGCCCCACCGGACCAGACCCACAACACCATTGAGAAATACATCCGTAGGAATTTTATTTTTCTGTCTTTTTGTTTCCTCTGTTTCCCTCTCAAGTTTTCACAATTGAAATGTGGAGTAATAGTGTGTCAAAACAGGGGAGCAAAATTAGTTTCTTGAATAACAGAATAAGAGACTGTTTTATATTATAGAGCGTTTGATTTTTGCTTAAGTAACATGTTTTATATTATAGAACGTTTGGTTCTTGAATAACAGAATAAGAGACTGTTTTATATTAAAGTTTGCTTGCTTATTTTTATGAAATGATAATGTGTTTATCCTTGTGGAATCCATCTAAATTCAAGTTTACTTTTTGTTATAAAAGAAAGCTTAATCTGTCCTTCTCTTTCTACATTTAATTTCTTTCTGTTATATCATGTTTAGTTCATGTATGACACACTGCTGGAAACCAGGAACAAACTAACTCGACCGTACCGCTTTCTCGATCAATTTATGGGACTAAACTTTGCTGCTATATTTGTTAATTTTATAAAAGTTAATTGTGCAATCCACCAAATTATGAAAAAGTTTTGACCTTTATTTAAGTTGTGCTGTGGTCACACAAGCTGGTAGTACCTTTTTCAGTTATTGCTTTTATTTGCTTCTTTTTCTTTCTTTTCTCTTGTTGGATGTATAGTATATACTTTGTTTTTTTCTTAATTTAATTTGAGCAATGAAATTTCATCAAAGTGTACAAGCTCGATCAATCGTGTAAGAACATAAACAAAACAAGAATCTATCAATCAAAATTCAAGGCGCGCGCACGCGTGAAAGATGGAACGGACTCCGCTGCTTTTCTGAGAGAAAAGCAGGATCTTGCTTTTTCTATCTCAACCATTCAAAATCGTTGAGATCTGTGTACGAAAAAGTTCTTTTATCGAGATACGTGAATGAAAAATTTTGAATGGTTGAGATCAGAAAAGCAGCAGAGCTTTATCCGTGAAAGATACCGCCGTTTACATCTGCTTCTCCACTTCTTGTCACCTAATAAGTAGAATTGTACTTGTTATACGGAGGCAGAGCTCAATAAAATAAGTATAATGACTTCATCCAAAGGTCTGTTTCTTGATACCTAATTTGAATCGCCAAATTGATACAAATCAAAATTATGTCGCCGAAGATTGATTTAGAAGCGCATACTTTTTTAGAAATTTTAGCTTGAATTTTAAATTGAGATGAAGGACATAAAATATAAATTCTTCTACAATAAAATAATGAAACAACATTATCTATAGTTGTAGTAGCGGTCTTAAGATCGACGACCCCCTGTCTTATTGCAAAAGATTAATTAGGTGATGCGGCTATTCCTACAGTACTTGTGTAGGATGGAATAGCGGTTATTCCCGTGTGTAATGAGGGAGAAAAAAATACTTTTTATTTTCTGGAATTCTACTAACATGGTTCGGATTTGACGGAGTTGACACTGCTTCTATCTCCACGTTGTAACAATTCGTTTAAAACTCCACTTATCTTTCTTTTTCCTCAGCCCTCTGCTATCTCGCTTGCTGGAGGAGTTATAAGAAATCACTATTCAAAAAATGTACAATCCAAAAAACATTTTTACTAATTAAAATAACACAACATTCAACTATTTTCACACTAATTCAAAAAATACTATTTTCTCTCCATTCTTATCTACTATAATATCAATTGCTCTATTTTTGTACTAATTCTTCCACGATCCAAACGTTATATAATCGGTCGAATACTCTAAACTCAATATTTGTTACTAAAAATAATTTGAATGTTTTGTTTAAATAACTTTAACAAAGACAACTAACAATGCAACTCATCTTAATTTTTCTTTTGAGGGAAGTTCCACCATGAAATATGAAAATTTGCAAAAAAAATCCACACAATGATGCAACCATAGCTGGGGCCTAGGGTATATTATACTTATAGATATAATAATGAGGTTTTTTATTTCTAACTCTCAACCAAATGACCAATAGACATTAGTAACTGACACCAACTTTGTGTTTTTGGGAGCCACTTTAAGTTTGGACGAGGTGGATCACTCAAAATATAGTGGGGGCATGTTTAATAAATTACGAATTTTTTGGGGAAATATTATACTCAACAAAATTTTGCCATATGCGCAGAGATACTGTATTCCACCAATTCAATTCTCAGTGGAATCTTAATTAAATATGAGTTCCAAATTAAGTGCTTCATTTTTAAGTGATATCTCTACTTGTAATCCTACCATGTTAATTTAAGATCATAGTGATGAGAACAGTTATTACGTACAGTTGCCAGGATATATAAATTAAATTATTAAACACTTAAAGCTCGCTGGCTTTTATTTGACCAACAGTTGTAGATTAAGTCGGTGTGTGACGCCGGCCGTGTGTGCATTACATGATAATGCAAAAAAGTTAGCCCTTTTTGCTAATTGGGTCTAGTTTGACTTGCAATAATACATTATAGACCGACATATATAAATTTTGACACAAAAACCAAAATTTTGTTTGTGGACGTTAGGATTTAGCATGATGACGGCATATAGGCCCCAACTTTTTTGTTTTGTTCTTTTTTAATTTGGATGCAAACGAAGAAAATGCACTAAATACGTCCTTGACTCTTCACAAGCTCCAACTTCTAAATAAATTGACCTTTCCGAAAAGAAACAATTTTGTATTTAGTTCATATTGGATAACCACTACAAAAGCGTTTCATAAGCTGATGAGCACAGAATCAGGGGTGTAAACGGAGCGGATATCCGCAAGTATCCGGATTCCGAAAACCTTTTCCTGATACGCGCTCTCTCTCCTGTCTCAAATCTCCGAAACTTTTAAAGAAGATGCGTTTGAAAGGCTTTATATAGCACTCTCTCCTCTCTCTTCATTCCATTGTGGGACTAAAAAGATATGAACTCCGATCCGGACAAAAGTTCATCGTTTTGAATTTGGATGGATTTTTGTTTTTCTTTTGGGGAAAGTTTGGCTGGCAGTTTGGCAGCTGCCAGTTGGGATGCTTTGAAGTCAGCGTATGCGCTCCATCATCTTTTTCCATTGTATATTAATCTTCTCCATTCATTGTATATTAATCTTCTCCACTTACATATTCAAGGACATCTTTGTTTCATTTTTTTTATTTTCTGATTTGATTTTTCTTAAATTTCTTAATTTTCTTAATTAAAATTTAAATCTTAAAGTTCATATTCCGGCTTGGATTCTTGGTATAACTCAATTATCCGACAATTATTCGTTATATATCCGTATTCGAATCCGTATTCGTGGATTATTCGCTCCGTATCCGTATCCGTTTAAGGTGGATATGATTTTACATTTTGACATCCGTATTCTATCCGTATCCATATTCGTATCCGCTCACTGAAATGTGGATATGAATATGGTATCAGCATTATTCGCTCCGAATCCGCTCCGTTTTCACCCCTAGCACAGATGCACTCTTATTTCAAATAATTAATTGGGTTGTGTGTTTTTGCCTTTTTTTTTTTTGTCTTTTTCACCAAACCGTACTCTTCTATTCTATTCTATTCGGTATGTTTGGTTGCATTTAGAATAAGTTATTTTTGGAATTAAGCTATTTAGAAGAGTCTATTCGTTGTTTGGTTGGATTAGAATAGCTAAAATAGTGAATTCATTTTTTTGTCTTATTAGAATATGTTATTTCTAAGAGTTTTGAGATTTGACTATTCTAATAAGACAAACAATAACTATTCTAGCTATTCTTGTTTACAATCAAACATACTTCTGTGGGAGGCTGAGTAGGAATTCGAATTCATATCAGATTAGGTAACTCAAAACTCTTAAGTTTAGGTCCGGATCATGTGATCTACTTTGGCACGAATATTAAAGAGACTTTGTGCATGTCATTTCAGGCTATACTACTCCGGATTCTGATCAGACAATTCAGATCTAAATTCAAAATTTGAGTTACCTCAGAGGATCCGGACTCCTAGGAATTCAGATAAGGTGAGAGATCTTACACCATTTAACTTATGTATGAATCTTAAAGCAGGCTCCTCTGTATTCAAATAGGTGAGTAGAACTAGGGTGTTCTTAAGCCCACCAAGCCTCTTTGTGAGCTTAACTCAAAAACTCATCGAATTGGTTTCAAGCGACGCATCCAAACCGTTGAAACCGATCTACTTCACGAATGATGAGTTTACATGTCAAGTTTTTAAATTTTCGAACTAATTTAATATAAAATCAAGTGGTAAAAAAATGATGAAAAATGAACACATTAAAATTAACTTATAAACTATCTTTTTGACCATTAAAATTGGACTTTACCCATACCCTACCCATACCCATTAAAATTGACTTTACTCATACCCTACCCATACCCATTAAAAGTTGACTTTACCCTACTCTATCCTTACCCGTTAATATTATCGGGTAACGAAACGGTAGCGGATGAATAATGAATATTACTAATATAATAATAAGTTTTGATTATATTTTACAATTAAATATAAAAAAGTCATTCATTTTACACATATGTATTACATTTCTAATAAAAAAATAAAAATGAATGTGCAGTCAATTCCAACTAAATTATTTTTTATAAAAGAAGAAATTAAAAAACACGAATATATATTTAGGTGGGTTAGAAATTGAATTGAATATATATTTAGATTTTATAATTACCCTATAGGGTAACGGGTACGAAATAGTTATTACCCATACCTTTACCAATTGGTTAATGAAAAAAAATTCTTATCCATACTCATATCCAATACTCATACCCAATAAGGTAATGAAAAAAAAAATTATCCACACCTGCCTTACGAAATACGATACGGGTTGGATAAACGGCTAAAAAAGTACCATCGACACCCCTAATTACACGAAGGATAAACACCATCTCACCGAAGAGCGATTAATTAACCTATAACAGTTCCCAATGCTCATACGCAAACCAACCAACTGTATCTTACACGGCCGAAAGAAAATTAAATCAAAAGAACCCTGTTTAGTCGGCTTAAAGAAATTGATCTTTTTATTTAAAATTATCTTTACATCATGGCAATGGGTCCAGTTCATATAAAAAATAAAAATAGTTGGGCCTAGTTCAATCCAACCGACATTACATCACATCAAGAGATCATGTAAATATGTAGTCTGAATTCATTACTTTGTTGGGCTAGCTAGTCACTTTTTATCAAAAACGGCAAAAAATATTGTTGGGCTAGTCTAAACTGGTCGGTTAGGCTCAACCCAACCAACGCCGATTTTGCTTTTGGTCATATCAATTTGAACTTACATTCCTTTTTGTTTATGCAACAATTCCTAGTGTGTAAAAGCAAATATTGATCTGGACTAGAATCATAATCTTTATATCAAAATATTAATATAGGTACAAAATAAATAAGATGTTTCATATTTTTTTTAATAATATGAGATTAATATGTACAATTCTTCAAATTTGATAAAATTATGAAAAATGAACGCATTAAAATTAATTTATAAACATATTTTTTACTGTTTGACTTTATACTAATTAAAAAATTTAGAAAATTTGAATATAAGTACATCGTAAGTAAATTGGTACTAACAGTTTAAATTAGTAATTTTTAATTAATTTGATAGGTTTTGGAGTAAAACTCACCAAAAAACACTAGTTCTACTATAATATTTATATTATTTAAGAACATTATCACTATATCTGCCGACATTTTTATTAATATCCAAAGTTTAATAGAAATTAATTAATATATTCAGATCCGCTATTTTACAAAAATACTTTATTAGTCTTGTAGTTGTCGTATTTGATTTGCTAGTTTTATTGTCTGGATAAACCGGTAAAGGAAGACAGCCAAAAAGCATGATACCTTTTCTTTACTTTTTTTTCATTTTTTTTTTCTTGTTTGATAGTGTACGATTTACTTATTTTTGTAAGTAAATTAGGTGAAAAACAAACCGAAACCCTGTTTTAAATGGTTTGAAAACCGACCCATTAATCAAAGACTTTATCTGATAAATTGCTTTCTGAGTTTGACTAATCTATAGCTATTTTGTTTGCTTATCCAGTAGGCGTGCAAAGAAATTAAGCATTAATCACCGGCATTCTATTAAATGCGAAAAAAAATCCAAAAAGTAATACATTGGTGAAAGACTGACTGCCCATGAAGATAAGATAATGTTAGCTACAAATTAAATTGGTTTACAAACATATCTTGTTTCATAATCCCTTCGAATGCTATACACATGTCAATGCCTACAAAGGAGACTTATTAAAATAACTTTGGACTATGTAATCGCAATAGATTTCCAAATTGGGAAGGTACTTGTCCTATCCAACATTTACTTTTCAAAAAAGAACTATTAGTTCAAGGCCTAAATAAACTCTTCGTAGCTTGCTCTTTTCAAATTGCCATTAGTGCATCACATATTCTAGAAATGTTTACGAGAATCACATTCCATCTTTTTGTGTATTATGATTCATAATACATCACAAAAAGATGGAATGTGATTCATCATTTAATCGAAGTTGAACTTTGCAAAATTCAATATTTAATGAAATTAACGGAACAACTTCCGACATTTTTATTGATATCCAAAATTAAATACAAATTAATAATTATACCCAGCTTTGATGGGTATTTTTAAAAATGCCCAAATCGGCCAAAAAATGGCCCGGCCGGGATTAAAATTAGAATTGACCATTTTTGGCCAGTTGGAAATTTTTTTTTTTAGCGGTTTGTCGTGTAATTTATCGTGAAAGAAACTGAAGCGAGAATCAATTTATTGCAAAATAGTATACTGTAAACTATCATGAAAGTATTTGGAGTGAAGTGTTTGTTCCTTGTGGTAATATGGACGAATGACCAGTTTGCCAGTCTCCTAGAATTCTTTCTAGCAAGGCTTGGATTAGGATTGGAGGAGAAATCACACCTGTCATATAATGACCATGGACAAAATGCAAGGTAGGCGAAGGGGCATTAGACTCGCCGTTCCACTACCGACAGGAATAGAAGAGGTATGTAACATTCATAAATTCTATTTCATTCCAATTTCGACTAGCTTACTAAGTAACAAATGCAATGCAGAAGGCCAGAAATACAGCAAATGCAGCAGAGGCAACTGGGTCACAAGGGTCACGGCATAGCACAGCTACAAGCCGTTTAGATGTATCTGCTATGTTTGCAGAAGCAATGAGAGAGGCAGTTGCTATGGGAGGAGAGACGGTTGGAGTGCAAGGAAGTCAATTGGTAGGCGTACAAGGGCATCTGAAAGTCAAGCAGGGGCATCTGAAAGTCAAGTAGAGCCATCTAGTAGGCCATCTTTTGGAATTGGTCGGTTTCTCGGAATACCGTATGGACTTAGTAATAGGTGATTTAAATTGATGTTTGTACGCAGGTTGTGAACTTGTTTATTTGGATGCAACTTTGAAAATTATTTTATTTACAATTTGTGTAGATTTTATTTAGACTAACTTATGAGTTAGTTGAATGTTAGTTTTTATAACCTTACTGTTTTTTACCATATTCAAAATTAATTTTGGAGTTTTTACAAAATCAAAAATTTGGTTCTTTTAATGAAACTGTAGAGAAACATCAAGTCTACATGCATACCAATTTTTCGTAATTTATTGATGTATTTAACTGGGTCAGAATCTTGTCCAAAGGCATAAACAATTTGTCATTCTAAATAGAAACAGATAAGCTTCAAAAATACATTACAATTAAGTTATAATGTTACATCCACCCTACAACAGAATCACTAAATTGATGAAATAGGACATTATAGTAGCTATAGACTTTGTAGAGTAAATTACAACACAACAAGCACTAGTAATCCTACTCCTTAGTATGTGGCTCTAGATCAGTGACAACAGACGAAGTGCTAGCCTTACCAGTATAAGTACACGGAACAAACTCATCATCCGAAGTTAGAGGCTCTGGATCAACCTTCTTTTTTTTCAAACCGTAACATAGGGGTTTTTCACAAAGTCATCGTCTGAAATTTCATACCGAATAGGCCGTCTAAGAAATTCCTCCATCAGACATACTTGACAGTTATTTTTATCACGGTATACTTGAAAAAAAAATTCCCCTCATTTTTACCTCAACCACTAATTGACCCTGGTCTCGATACGCCACGATGGAACAATCTACATCGACTGCTACTATTCATCCTATTGTCACCCGAAAAAATGGCCTCCGAAATCGCTTTCTCTTTCTCTTTTTCTCTTCCTCTCTCTCTTGTGTGATTTTGAGTGAGCTGTGAGAGGGAGGAGAGAGAAAACAGGATATTTATAGATTCTGAAACACAAAAAAAAAATTATCAACCAGCCAAAAAATGACTGGTTCTAATTTTAATCCCGGCCGGCCATTTTTTGGCCGGTTTGGACATTTTTAAAAATAACCAGCTAAGCTGGATATAATTAATAATTTTTATTTAATTATGAATATTAATAAAAATGTCGGGAACAACTTATACTAGATTCTGAGAAATATTCACCTTGTACAAATATTTCTATTCGTACATGTTTGTTTTATTTGAAAAAAAAAATGGACTGTTCATACAGTTAAGGAACTGTAAAACTAATCCTGCTATATTTAAATTACAGGGACGATCCTACCAAACAAATAGAGGCCGTCTAAATTTTCCTCTATTTTAGGGTATACATTTGTTGGCGCTAGCCTTCTTTCTACTAAAAATGCTTAAATCGAATTTTGTCGGTGGAATATAATGCAAAAAATCTAGCCCAATAGGCCCATATTTCAAAATATTACAAGTTGGTTAAAATGTAACATAAATATTGCATCCATCTATACTAAACTAATGCATAACAATGGAATCACAACACAAACTAAATATACTAGAAAACATGATAATCTTGTTAGCTTAAACCACCAGACAGCTCGTTCAATACCAAAGCTAATCATAGGGGAAAATAAATAAACTATTCCCTATAGAATAAATTCAAACAAATGGGACCTAAACTAGTAGAGTACAACATAAAACTAGCAAAAGGAGCTTGGCTGTACAGAAGAGGCGGAGCTGCAATCATGAATCTGCACAACAAAATTATAATGCTATAACTTGGCAAAATAAGAAAAATAAAGAACTATATTGATATCTATACAAGTTTGGTTTTTCTTAGGTACCCATATTGCAGAGTGAGTTCCAGCCAAGTCAAATTTTATACGGGCCTGTCTTAGATTTACAAGGTCCCTTTAAGATTCGTACCAGATTTAAACAAACGGTTCGGATCTCACTGTACACCCTACGGTACCTTACTGGATCCGAATTCTATATTGTATTATACTCTATTCAAATTGCTAAAGAGAATCTCTTTGTGCATGTGAAGTTGTTTGGACCGCAGGACGGGGTAGGGATTTTAACAATCGGCATGATATTTTTTTAAAATTTTATCCCTTATAATGTCAAAGCATGAGAGTGAAAACAATATATTCGGAAACTCAGAACTTTTCAAAACTGGAAAAAAAAAAAAAAAAAATGAGAACAATATGTGAATACCTCAAATAACATTAGGTTTCTTTCCGGTAATTATTTGTGAAATCTGAAGGCCTCGGCTTAATGCCTCATTGAACAAAATCCTTGTCTGCATCTCCTGGAAACCTGGCAGCCATGACAAAAGAGCCACTGGTGCCATTACCACAATACCAAACATAATATCATACAGCCGCGCCACTGCCACCACTGTATCCCACACCACAGTTGACTCAATGAATGGCCTTATCACCTGCAGATAGAGCATTTTGATAATCAGTCTAGTTAGGTTGAAGAAGTATGGCTTTCGTTGGATTATCAAAACTACTTATGCACAATATTTTTTCCTTGATTTGAAAACACTAGCCTGGCTGTTAACTTAAACTACAGTTGGACAAACATCTTGTTAATTTGAGATCATACCTGTGCAATTGAAATCAACCCCCAGCCAGTCGGGATAAATGCCAGCATACTGGTGAAAATGTCAATCATCTCAAACGAAGTGAATTTGAGTAAAATTATGATTATCACAACTGTTAAAATAATGACGAAAGCCAGTACTGTGCGGTAGTAGATGTGTTCCTTGGCTGCGTACCGGTCCCGTGCATACCACACAAGGATAAGGGCACTGTAGCCTAAAATTACACATATCCAGGAGAGGAGATATACTGCAATGCTGGTGCTACCATTTGCAATTTTTAACTGGTACACAATGCCATACTGAATTACGAAGTAGCGGAGGTTGAGAACTATCTCAAGTAGCTTCCCCCAGAAGCCAGTGGTAGGAAGGTGATCCTGTTGCTCGTACCACCATGTTTCCCAACTCTGATTCCCATTGGAAATTACACTGTCCTGGAACCAGATCCAGTTCATGAAATCATGGAAATCATGCAGAGTTTTTAACCAGTCAAAACCGGACGGGTTAAATAGAAACGGGGCCATGATCCAAGATACTACCAAAAACCAACTTGACAAAGACATTACGATGTACAGAAAGGTATGTTTTGCAATCACACTATGATATGCACAAACAGTGAGTATTAGTATTACACCAAGTTCAATTGCTTTTGTGAAATGGCTGCGTGCATAGAGGCGGTAGTTCTCTGCAAATTTTTTATGCTCTACAACAAACCCACGGCCAGTAGCCCGGTATTTTGCACCACCATGAAGAATTGTACGACCATAATAATGGGTCTTGGTGCCCATTGAAAAGGTGTAGAAAACCGAGGCAAGTTGAAATTGCATGGTTAAAAAGTCCCAGATAGCAGTAAGAAAACCATGCTCAATTGCATTCTCTATTATCATAGGCAAGGCTGTGAAAAGTCCGAGCTGAATTATAAACTGCTGGTTTAGAACGGTTTCCAAAGCAGCATTATTGGTCGAATCTGCAGTACCTTTTATTGCAGCCTCCAATCCACTTAATGAGAGATAAAGCCGACCCCACACAAATGCATACACTGTCAGAACAACCATCATGGTGTTAAAGTAGAACCCAACTGTGGTATAGAATACTGACAGCATACGAAAGAAGTCTAGTCTGTGCCCCAACCGGTACACATCTCTGCTTAGGGTTTGTTCACCATTGCCACTTGCCACTTTCGCTTCAAACATGGAAATCTGGTTGAACCCGACATCCCTTCCTTTTCCCACCTGTATATACTCATGATGAGTCACATTACCACCACGTAAAGTGCAATTAAACCCGGCAAAAATATCTTCGCTTATATTGATAACCCTAGATGCTTTACTGACACCACCTCGGGTTAAAAACCATAGCCGATCAAACACATCAGGATGGCCGTAATGCATTCTCACTTTCAATGGATTTGCCAAGACACGCTGACCTAACGTCACAAAACTTGTTTCCTGTGCTGACATGAACCAAGCCAAAGACGAAACTGAACCAGTAAAGACATGCTCGCGCACTCCTAGCAAGTCGGTTTTCGGGTCCCATAATTGTAGTTGTATTCTTCCAGTAAATTTCTCATCTTCAGGGCCTCCTCAAAGTAGTTGTCTTGGTTCATATCAATGGTTTGCACCGCATCCCCTCGGGTGAAAATTATTGCATGGTTTTGGTTCTCAGGTTTCCCCTCCCCAATTTTTACCGGGCCTGGTAGTTTGATCCTGTAAATCTCCACCTCACGTCCTAGCTGGCGGTCATACATCACAAGTACAGAAAAATACTCCACTTGGTCCTGACCAGTGTGTTTTTCATCTATGTATGCAATGCGAAGTGCCTCATTGTTTTTCATAAGGTACAAAATTTCATCTGCACGGGGGTCCTTTTTGGCTTTCTGGGTGCCGTAAATCTGGCAAGTTACAACATAAGTGAATTTCATGAGAGCAGTGCCGTATTCATGCCCTTTGAAGAGCGAAGCCACACTGCTGCCGGTCCTGTTCAGGCTGCGTGCTGAAGGTTTAGCTGAAGGTTTCACTGGGTCATGGAAGCCATACACGTTGTTCACCTCGTACCTGTCATGCAAATAGGACACTCATGTATTTGACATGTAGCAAAAAACTGTAATGCATGAACTAAAGCATTATTGACCAATATAGAAGGCTTTAATAGGAAACTTTGATTTTCTAACACCAAAGAAATCAACAAACTAAACAATCAGGGAAATCCAAATAAAAAGGTACCAAAACATTGGTTCCAATGCCAGAGAGGCAATGATTGGAATAAAATACCAATAAAAAGTTTTTTGAGCATTTATGCAAGGGCTGGTACAGACTAACTGGGCCACATACCTATAAGAGCCCAATGAGGCTAGTTCCCTTGTTCCTTCTTTGATATCAACCTCTGAGGCTGAATCCAGATACGTCAGCATATTCAGTGCCTTGTAGTAGTACATCATGCCTCGTACAGTGCGTGCCAGAGTCTGACCTTTATATGAAGCCCAAAGCCTCAAATCCCTACATTTCTCTCCCCAAATCTCATCTTCACTCACCATGCCTTCTCTTCTCATCCTCTCCAAAAAGTTTGCCCAATCATCAGCATATATCTTTGCAAGTAAAACAATATAGATATGCCGTCCTCATTTTCTGAGCGAAGCTGCTCCTTCGCATATGATACATCTTCACTATAGTATGGCGTAAGTACAGAAAATGCATTCATTTTCTCAACACGAGGGGCCCGCAGCATGTTCATGAAGAGAGAGTTGCTGAAGAATGCAATGCAGCGCCTTGCCTCAGTGTTCTTTGGCACATCATTCATCGAGTCCCGGTAAGTGAGGATCGTGTGGAGCCGCCTCACTTGCCTGTAAAACACCGCATCATCATCTCCTGGTAAGTCAATCACATGCTCAAAAAGCAGCCCTGTGGTGCTCCGCTTAAACCCAATCTGCTTAAGCTCTGCTGTTCTCACATCATTTGTAGGGAAATCACGCACCACTATATCATATAGGGTTTGCAGTGTGTTAACCACCTTATTCAGATCCTTCTTCGGACGAAGTATAAGCTCTAGTAAGGTAATCAACTTTCTGTGAATACTCGGTAGAACAGTAATTATCAATTTAAACTCATCTGTGTTTTGTCCAGCCTGAATTGCGTCCTCACAGCACCGAAACAAGCCCTCTATAATTTTGTGTTCGGTTGTGTCATCACTAATAATCTTCAACAAAAGATACCTGACACTATCATACGCCTCGACCACCGCACAACGCCGGCACTCAATCTGGAAAATCTTGTTCCAGTCGGACCAGTCTGATGCAACCAGCTCCTTAGCCTGTTCCAGTGCAAGAAGCAACTCATTACATAACAAGAAACAAGGCCACCTAATGACCCGAACATCCCACAAATCAGGCGGAATCTCTAGCAATTCCACCTCTCTATCGCTGACAATATCCTCCTCTCTGAACATTAAAATTATCTCATTCCAAATTAGGGCGAAGCGTTTTGCCTCCACTTCGTCGGCCTCAATAGTGCGGTATGGTCGGCCGAAACCGTACCGGAGCTTTAGCCGGTGAACGGCATCGCGAAACTTGTTGTGGATTGAGTGGCGCGTCTCGTTTGGCTGCTCCTGGGGAGGCATGAGATTGAACTGCATTGCACTTGCAAAGAACTGGAAGCGGAGCCGCAGCTGCTCAACATTGCGGATCTCACCGAGATGAGAGAAGAGACCCACAAGGCCTCCAACAAGAGATGAAACAATGGCATACCTGTTATTAATTTACAAAAATTAATACATTTGTTGATGTTCAAGCAAATCAAGCTTCTAACAGAACCAGCGTGCTCATATTTCATTGCATCAATGGTTTTCAGCTTTAAATTAAAATACTTATGCACAGGCCAATCAGTAGTTTTGCTAGAAACATTTTTTTTTTCTGACTTCTCTTAGTTGGGATTTTATGGCTTATATTGAGCCTCCAATAGGAGAACTCATTTAAAGCATATACATTTCCAAGCAAGTATTGCTAAAATACTATGTACTAAACTACTAATCAAGCTCTAACTCTAAGTCTATACCATTACCAATACAACAGGATTATCTGGATTCCAAGCAAGTTTGGCAGAATAAATGATATATTTACTTATTGGCTCTTTACAAAACCACACTTTAATTGAAGAAACTAACACATATCACATAACTAAAAACTGAGTCTAAAACCTAATTAGTTGTATAACAAAGCAAGATACCCTGAGTCGAGAAATATAAACATTGCCTATGATCATATGCTGAGTTCAGATACATCAAGTGTTTTGCTCCTACTATGTTCTATTTTACATCAGTACTTCAAGTTAACATCTGATGAGAATGTATCAAAAACCTAAAATCTCGAACTCAAGCAATTTATACAGAGATTATAGGGTCACAGATGATAAAAAAACAACAGCACGGGGTTTATTTCCACTGCTGATAGCTAAATATTAAAGTCACCTAGAAGATAAATAAAAAAGAATACCATATCTGGATGTCCATCAGGTAGATAAGTACAACTGGGACCCACAGAACGACCACAGCGAACCGGTTGCCCTTGGTATGTGTGAAGAACTCATGCCAGTGGTACTCCACTCTCTTAATTTTATAAATCGCTTTGGTGGGCTCCACCATTGGCCGGATCTGTAGACTATAACTGAAGCTGAACTTAGCCAACAGAAGCACAACCCAGAAAAACGAGTCAGTGAAACCATGTGTCAGTGTCAACCCCCGGCCCACAAAGGTGCGTCTTTGGAACCACCAAGTAAGCACATACAAAATCCTCCAATTGGCCTTCTCTAGCACATTCCTCAGGCAGGGAAAGATAAACAGCACCAACGCCACCACCTGATCTGGAAGCACAAAAACACCAGCAGCTACTAGAAAGTGCAAGATCCTTTGTTCCCTGTCACGCTGGTTCCACATTCGAGTGTACAACACACTAAATACAATAATCCATCCAGCAGCCACAACAATTTTTAAAACCATTCTGAAGGAATTCTCACGTGACAATGACACCAGTCTGTACTGTGTACCTGCATCAAGCACGGCTTGGAGGAGGCGTAATGTGGCCCAGGTAATAAAAATTGTCAGAACCTTTACCTGATTATCACGGTCACGTAAATTATCCCAAGGCCAAGTATGACCCTGCCATGCAACAATTAGAGCTGCCTGAAAGTACAGCAGCAGCATCACCCATAGCCGGTCAAAACTGCGGTATATGTTCCAAAAGGAACGCTGCTCCACAAACCCTGTCTTCCCAACCCGGTTAGGACTCTTGGGCTGTGCAAAAAAACTGCCCGAGAGATTGAGTGGCCACTTGAGCCGATCAAATACTCGCCGAGACCAGAAGTACTCGTTGAAATCATCATAATTCCTCCAAGCCGAGTGCGGAGCCTTGCCATCTCGGCTGGCTTTCACCTCACCCTTGATTATGTCATACAGTGGGGTCACAACCTTTGTCAGGTATCCGTTTTCACCCATAGTAGCTGGTACTGCATTTGGGTCCAGAGTCCCATCTAATATTTTGTTGAGCTCTATTGCCATATGGTGATAAATGTAGCACAGAGCCTCTGGTACAAACCGAAGGTTTGCGGCCTCACCCCAAATGAGAAGATACAGAGCTGCATACAACAAATCCCGGCGATGGTCCCTGTCTGACAGATGCACACTAGATCGCTTGCCGAGATAACCAATCCAAGAGTTATAATTCTTTAGCAGCTTCTTACAAAGTTTACGGGGCACACTTTTGTGGAGCGAATCAACTATCTCAGGAGTAACGGGGAGTCGCATCTGGTAGTTTGCAAGGAGCATGACAAGGTGTTCCCTCTGATTTCTGACATTGTCAGACTGGAAACCAAAAAAGGACCCCAGCCAGTCGAGGAGGTCGTTGTCTCTGGGCTGCCACTTGGCGTACCGGTTGACAGGAAGCTCCTTGATGACATTGGTCAGTGCGCCCATGGCCACTTTCACCTCAGTCGACAGCAGAGCGGGGTGCTGCACATGCACATGCTGATGCACTGGAGGAATTATGTTGTAAACTCCACTATTTGAAGTCTGGGACCCACCAGCTCCGGTGCCGGGGGTGGGACGGTTGGTGCGCTGCCGCAGACTCATTGGAGCATCGCCTGGGTAAGATAGAGAGAAAATAGGAGAGGGAAAGGTGTTAGATATTGGAAATTAAGAGGGCTTTTAATTTTTTTGAAAAAAGGGTTTAGGAACTACTGTTAGAGAGATTAAAAATGGGGGTTTTGAACACTGTGGGTGAGTGAAGAATGGGGAATTCAGTTTCCCTAAAGTAACCCAAATATAGAGTTTGGACCCGGAACGTCCGATCTGCTCTAGCACGAATATTGAAGTCCATGTGCATTCCAATCCTGCTCGGATTCTGATCGTTCGGCCTCAATATAAATACAAAATTTGCGTTACTTCTGACCCGTCTTATGGGAGTGATGAGGAACCTGACGACACTTTGCGTTAGTAGGCTCAGACTGCTCGTGATTTTCGTCGCTAGCCTCCCAACTTTTTGCAATATTTAATTCTGTTGCATGAGGTACGGGCAGAATGGGCATGCAATATTTTGGCATAATACCCTTCATGTAAGATCTAATTAGTTTAGCATCCCATAAGATCCATCCAAATGTTTATGATAAAAGATCTTTATCAAACTTCCTTTTTAATATATAAATTTCAGACTATCTTTAGTATATGTCAATAATAGAATCAATTAATACCCGGTATATATCATTTGAACTAAAAAACAGATCTTATATGAGTATATTCGTATAGCCACAGTGAATTTTCAAAATTGGAACTCTTTTTAATGGATAAACCATATACTAAATGACGAGGCTTACTGAAGCATCTGAAAACATAATTAGTTAATGTGATTCGGAAAAATATATTGTCAAATATAATAATAAAAAAAAATACTAAAAGAATAAACACTCATGAGTCTAGTATGAACAGTTGTAAATTATATAAAGCTAACAATTTCTAACTTACGATATTTTAATCTCATTGATACATACTTGTGGTGAAAAAAATATGACAATATTAACTGTAACTAATATCAGTGTGATTAGAGGTGGGGTCAGACTTTCAAGCTATGAGAGTCAGATATAAATGGAATCAATTATATAAAAAAAATTATGTTGTGAATAGGGGTCACTATTACATTACTCATAATAGTTTACTCCAAATTATATAGAAAATTAGCATAAACACAAAAATATTGAAAAATGGAGACTAATTGACTCACATTTAATGTGGAATAGCTCCGCCTCTAGGGGTGCAAACGGATGGATATTGGTAAACGATATCAGTATCCGCTTTTATTTTCGATACGGATACGATCGAATATTAGACTGATAAGGAGACGCCACCTTTTATAATGGTGAATTACATAATTTGTTCATATATATTAACTATATGGTAGAACTATTCATATACAATATGAAAATTTAAAACCAAATACATTCCGTATCCACACGGATATTCGGATATTAGATACCCGTATTTAATTTCAGATACAGATCCGGATAGGAGCGGATAATACCGACCCATTTGCACCCTATCTGTCTGGGAGTGTGATATAAGGTTTGATGTGTTTACTATAACAAAATTATATTATTAGTTTGTCAGTATTGGACAACAGGATTGGAAAATCATTATCGATCTAGTACCAAAATAATGTTCTCTTTGTGGACAGAGATAATGCTTTCTTTGTAACAGGTTTTTGAAATTCAATGTGACAGATGTAATACCGAAATTCAATCAAAACTCCTATTGATATATTTTTTTTTGGTATTTACAAAGCCCGTAGGACAAATTGGAAGCTTGATTCTCATTTTATCTTAAAAAATAGACACATCTGTCGTTCTTCTAAAAACCAATAATAAACCAAATATGTTAGAAATAATAAATACCGATAATATGAGTTTCATAGAAGGGTATATTTGCAAAAGAAACTAAAGTGGTGGCTTGCTAAAAAGAAACGGACCACTGTGGGGTCTGTGGTCAAGTGCGAATATCTTTGCTGATATAAAGCTAATGCTTAAATGAACTTTAGACAACCGCAAGGCTATTATATGACGAAATGATAAAATAATGTACTATTTCTCTGTCCTATATGCGCAAACCCATAATGCTTTAAAACTAACCCGCTTCATAATTCATTCACATTCACAGTGGTATATGAAATCCGGATACCAGATAAAGAGTATAAGACCAACCAACCGAGAGCGACAGCGACTATAAATTGTTTAATGAAGTGTTGATACTTTAATGCAAACTAATAAGGTCCTAGATTTTCATTCCGTCACGTCTACTGACTACTGGAGCCTTGTTGCTTAAACAATTCGGCTACTTACTGACGAACGAGTGGAGACTGAGAAAGAGACTGATCAGAGCATCTTTATTAGTAATTTATTTTAATTTTAAATTTTAGGTGACAGACAATCTTATTTATAGTTTCAGAAATGTACAGTAATTTTATAAATAGAAAATTTAGTTCAATGAAATTATTTTCGATAAGTTATGTTGACAAAA
>JAJGRW010000559.1:1889720-2032440 GCA_025461045.1 Carex parvula
CTAACAAGAATTTTTTTTTAAAGAAACACATTGGGGTAGTCCATTGTTCTACATGCTATCACAGAGAGAGCATAGATCTAAGATTAAAATAACGCTAAATCTAATAACCTACATATGGATACTGGGTTCAATGCGTGTATCTTGGTTCTATGAAAGATTATACCTATTTTTGCAACTACTCTAACCAAAACAAAGAGCAACCTATAACTAACAAAAACAAAAACCTCTGCATAAACACCCAATTTTCCAAAATTGCTTACTAGCTGATGCTGACGCATACTATTCTACATTCCTATTATAGAACTGGCAATTCTCCATACAAAGTAAACAATTAACTCAAAGCACTAGAAATCCAGAATTAAAAAAAAAACAAGCAGCCTAATGTAAATGTTAAAAATAAGGAAGAATCGAAGAATTTATCTCAGCCAATCATCATTGATCAAGCAGCTAAGCTAGGAATCAATCAGGAAATGGGATATGTTCATTTCTTATTTTTATAATAGGAAAAAGGTAGATTGTACATCGGTACCAATAATTACCGAAAATAAAAATTAGTACCGAGGGTACAATTAACGTTAGAATAAACGGCTAGTAAGCCATGTATTATACATAGAGCTAGGATTTTGTAAAATAAAATCAGATTGAATGAAATATATTTTTTTCTCCCCAGATTATCACAAAATCAACAGTAACAGTAAACAAATCCAAGAAATCTGAAATTGTAATAACTAGCACACTATATCAACACCAGAAGCTTCCCCAAAACTAAATGGATATAAGCTACAGAGAAAGAGTGGCAGTACCTTGAAAGGAAGTGGGAAGGACAAAAGCGGATATGCCTCCTTGCGTTCTAATCAAGTCAGTCAGTGCTCTTGATCGATCGAGGGGATTGCGATTTCGAATTACGATGGGTGGGTTTTGGTCCTTCTGGAAGAGACGAAAAGAGGGGCGGGGTTACTTTCTAATAAAGTAGAGACGGAGCGTCGACGAGAGAGCGAAAGACAAACCCCTTTTTTGTCAGCACTAGAGAGAGAGCGTCGGCGATAAAGCGAGCTCCATACCCGTTCACTTTCGAATTCGCTAGGGTTTAGAAGAAAAAGGGAGGAGGCGGAAAAGGAAGGGGGCAGAAATGATTGGGACAGTGGATTGGAATGAGCTCTTTCGTTTAAACTCTTAGGGCCTGTTCGGAGATTACTGTTCACGTGGGAAAAAAAAATTCCCTCAGACTGAATTTTTTTTTTCCCACGTGAACAGTAATTGTTAGTTCAAAATTTTTTCAATCCCGTTCCTATTTCCATTCCACTCCGTCCGCCGAACAGGCTCTTAACGGAAGCTCTCCGTTAAACCTCATCCAGCGCCAGAAGATGGCACGAATGTTAGCGCAGATCTAACGTTTCCTGTATTGAAGCACACCAGAGGCTGTACTACGCGTAGTACCGTAGCCTCACTCATATTATATATATATATATATATATATATATAGGCTGGCTACTATGCTTCCATAAGCATATGCCTACATATGCTTATAACTCATTTTTGCATTTCCAATGTTCAAATGGTCGATCCGACCGTTCATCTTGTTCTCCATATTAATATGTGCTTGGAGACCAAATTTTACATTTTTCTGAATTTTTTTACTATTTATTAAGCCACTTTGAAAATTGCTGATCTGGGTGAACAGTAAAAACAGTGTTTCCAAAATTCTGGACCACCAGATCAGAAACTTTCAAAGTGGCTTAATAAATAGTAAAAAAATTCAGAAAAATGTAAAATTTGGTCTCCAAGCACATATTAAGGAGAACAAGATGAACGGTCGGATCGACCATTTGAACATTGGAAACGCAAAAATGCTCATTTAAGCATATGTGGGCATATGCTTATGGAAGCATAGTAGCCAAGCACACATATATATATATATATATATAGAGTAAGGCTACGGTGCTTTGCAAATTAAAGAGGGTGTTTTACTTCGGGCTACTTTTTCAATTTGCAAAACTCAAACAACCGATCCGAACCGTTCAACATGTTCTAAATATTGAAATGTGCTTGGAGACCAAATTTTACATTTTTTTGGAATTTTTTTACTATTTATTAAGCCACTTTGAAAATCGCTGATCCGACGGTAAACAGTAAAAAACAGTAAAATTTTCTGGACCACCGGATCAGCAATTGAAAAAGTGGCTTAATAAATAGTAAAAAAATTCCAAAAAATGTAAAATTTGGTCTCCAAGCACATTTCAACATTTAGAACATGTTGAACGGTTCAGATCGGTTGTTTGGGTTTTGCAAATTGAAAAAGTGGCCCGAAGTAAAACACCCTCTTTAATTTGCAAAGCACCGTAGCCTTACTCTATATATATATATATATATATATATATAGTATGGCTAATGTGCTTCCTCTAGAACTTCGGCCTCGTGCTTCCGGGGGCATATCTTAGTGTTTGATGTTCAAATAACAAATTCAAACCGTTAGATGTTCAATCTATATTAAAATGTACTTGGAGACCAAATTTTACATTTTTTGGAATTTTTTTACTATTTATTAAGCCACTTTGAAAATTCCAGATCATATGGTCCAGACTGTTTTTACTGTTCACCCGGATCTGGAATTTTCAAAGTGGCTTAATAAATAGTAAAAAAAATCCAAAAAATGTAAAATTTGGTCTCCAAGTACATTTTAATATAGATTGAACATCTAACGGTTTGAATTTGTTGTTTGAACATCAAACACTAAGATATGCCTCCGGAAGCACGAGGCCGAAGTTCTAGAGGAAGCACATTAGCCATACTCGTATATATATATATATTTTAAAATTTTACTATCTTTTTTATATTGGTACAAAATCAATTTATTTGGATGGTCAAAATCTTCTAAATAACAATGATTTTGTACTTA
This sequence comes from Carex parvula, assembly GCA_025461045.1. Lineage (NCBI taxonomy): Eukaryota > Viridiplantae > Streptophyta > Magnoliopsida > Poales > Cyperaceae > Carex > Carex parvula. The sequence goes on from JAJGRW010000559.1 coordinate 1,892,617, forward strand.
TCTAAAAAATCAGTAATAAATTTAAAAAAATTATAAATTTGGTCTCCAAGCACATTTTAAAATTAAGATCAAGTTGAGCAGTTCAGATCGACTGTTTAAGCTTTATTTCTGAAACTTTTATTAATATCCAAAATAATTAAACAATTTTAAACCGGAAAAGGAGTTTCCAGTTTTAAGCCTCCTTCCGGAAACAAAGCTCCCTGTTCTATATTTTCTTGATTAAAAAACAGAAAATCTGGAAATTATGTTCCGGTTGTATTTTTATTTTGACAAAACAGAAAATGTTATAATTTATTTAATTTTTGTATTGAAATATTAGAAATATTTTATATATTTCTTTGAAAATAGATGGAATACTATATAATTTGATTTATTAGAAAGACTGCGACAAATAACCCGGATCAACATTTTTCAGGCCAGATTTTTCGCGGCTGTAAGAAAAATTAAAATATTTCTTTGTGTGTTATTGAAAAAAATAAAAATATTTTGAATCTGAGTTATTGATCCCGGTTCAAAAGTCACTTCTAGGTAAATACAAAAAATATTGTGATCCTTCTATTTTTGAAAAAACTAAAACTTTAAGTTATTTAATATTCTAGAGATGTGAGGGATTCAACATTTAAGTTTTTGTTTTTTCATAAATAGAAGAATTCAAATATTTTCTATATTTATCTAGAAGTGACTTTTGAACCGGTATCAATAACTCAGATACAAAATATTTTTTTCTAATAACACACAAAGAAATATTTTAATTTTTCTTACAGCCGTGAAAAATCCGGCCTGAAAAATGTTAATCCTGGTTATTGTCACAGTCTTTCTAATAATCAAATTATATAGTATTCTATCTATTTTCAAAAAAATATATAAAATATTTCTAATATTTCAAATATTTAAATACAAAAAAATAAATAAATTATAACATTTTCAGTTTAAAAAAAACACAACCGGGAACATAGTTCCCGGATATTCTGTTTTAACAAAAAAAAAAACATAGAACTAGGAATTTTGTTTCCGGTCCTAGAACCGGAGATTAAATTTCTGGTTCAGGCTCTGAAACCAGAAATTAAATCTCTGGTTCTAGGAAGCGGAAATTTAATCTCCGGTTTTAGATAGGCTGGGACCGGAAATTTTGTTTCCGGAAAAGAGGCTTAAAACTGGAAACTTTTTTTTCGGTTTGGGCATTTTTCGAATTGTTCTGCGTCTGAGTGTAGATTGTGAAATTGTTTAATTATTTTGAATATTAATACAAATTTCGGCAAAATAAAGATAATGATGCGTGACATGATTTCCGAAACCAATAGATAATTTTACTTGCTATATATATTATTACACGTCATGTCGTAAAATTATAAGTTTTCATTTATATTTCATCCTACATCAATGAACCTCAAATATTAAGGGCTTCTCCGGCACAAAACAGAGAATTGGCGTAGAGACAGGAATTGAACTAAATTTTACGGTGCGTGTAGGAAAAAAAAAATTCAATCAAAGTGAAATTTTTTTTTCCACGAGCACAGTAAGGTGCTGAACACTCCCTAAACCTCAAATATGAATGGTTCAAAATAAATAATGCTTGATGTAATGTGTTATCAAACAATTTAATTATTAGGCTATCTATATGTTCAATAATATACAAATAAATTATTTTATAATTTTAATTTAATTTTATTTTTGTAAAAACCATTATTAAGATTTTCAAAATAACTACGTATATTTTGTAAGTAAACTAGGAAGTATGGTTTCAATGACGAGGATATTTCAGTCCTTTCATATTGTAAGGTTCTCCGCCAAATCTGTTTCCCTCCTTCGCGGTCCGCACCCCGGAATCCATGTCGTCTGAAGTAACAGAATATTTGAGTTTCGAGATGGAATACATGCTTCTTTAATATTCGTGCATAAGCAAATCGGACAGTCCGGATTAAAACTCAAATATTCTGTTACCTCAGGTGATTTGAATTCTCGCACCCCGAGGGAATCAAATTTCAGTTCCGTGCTGAACGCCTTCACTTGTGTCTAAAATTAATCAGCTGATTTTCGATCATCAGCGAAACCTACTTCCCGCTACCGCCAAATCTCTCTTCCGATCATCAGCCATATCACCTTTGATGAATCGGCGTAAACAAACAAACTAAAGGAAGAATCGGTGTAACTCAAACGGTGAGCATCTTCCAATGTTTTTTTCTTTTTCGTTTTTTCGCTTATAGTCGGGTTGTGTGCCGCGATAGCTTTTCCACACAATGGTAGCACAAATGGACTATTGCTTGCTATGGTAGAAGGTTCTAATTTTCAGTAAGGTACTTCACAGACAAACAATCAAACAATGGGGGAGGCGGGGGCATCCCCTCTCGCTGTCATTTTTTTTTGAAGGTTGGATCCCCAAAATAAGGGTCCAACATTGGATTGATAATGAAACCCTCTCGCTGTCATTGTTTCGGATTATCAACTACATGATCCTGCTTTTTGTGATTTACATATATCTTCTATTTTTTGTATTCAGTTTTTTCCACGAGTCCCCGTCTACTTGATTTTGTGATTTTGTTTATTGATCCGTTTTAGATTTATATATAAATTAGCTTATATTATTGAATTATTTCAAATCCTTCCCTATTTGATCATCTAATAAGTACTTGACATGTAACGTTACAAGGTTTGATTTCTTGTCTGAACTAGATCTGGAGCAAATCCCTGTGACACGTTCAGTTCCGATTTGATTTCAGCTCCATAGAGTTATTGTTTGACATTCCATTTATTCTTTTCAGAATCTCTTAGCTCCTGATATTACTATTTTCACAACTATGCGTGGTGTTTGTCTAATCCAAGAACTAAAAATTGAAAGCGGAGATTTAGTATACTCTTTACTCGCGAAGTTTTTAGAGAAATGATACACATTGATAAAGAAAATAAGTTTACAAAAGGATTAAAAATAAGAAGGGACAAATTACGAGCAAGAGCTCTGTTGATAACATACAATGGCTCTATTCAAGAGCTAACTAAACTTAGTTATTAGTACTTACCAGTGATTTTATTATATATTTGTTCTATCTAAGTAAGTTCAGCCCTTTTAAGCTGAACTTTCTAAAGATTAAAAAATCCTGCAGTTATTTTAAAATTCTGAATTTTGTCCTATCTTTTGTTTTCCATTGGATGAACTAGATTAAATTTTTGTCTGAAACCATGGAAGAACCACAGAAAGGAACTGCGCCAAATTTGAGCAAAAAGGCAACAAGTACTTCTCTTGGTAAGGAATTTAATTCAGACTGACAGCTAAAATCCCATTCGTTCTGGTTTGTTAAATTGTTCTGAATTTTTACACCTACGTACCATAGATTCTTCTATAAAACAAATTATTGAACAATTGTAAATTTCATATTGAACAGATGATGATTTTGGGAAAGATTTTCTCACTTCTTGGAAATCAACAAAGTTTGGGAATGATGTGATGGATTTTGATGTCGAAAAAAGTGAAGGGAAAGGGAAAGGCAAAAAATTCAACTTTGGCAAACTGTGAGAATATGTTCTACATGAAACTTCTTTTCTCAAAACTGTAATTCCTAATCAATTAAATTACTTAGATGGTACTTGTTTGCTGCTTCGCATGCATGAACATTACATGCATAATAGAGCAATTTTATTTTTTCTATCTGTTTGAACTTTAAGTGTCTTGTGCTTATTTGTACTCCAATTTACCTTTTTAGGTTTCTTTTTGGTGTTTCCAGGAACTACTAACACACTAAGCAAGTTGCTAGTTATAACTGGTATCCTAGGATTACAAAAAAAGGGCCAGTCTGGTACCAATAGGTTTTCATTGGATTGACCATAATCGCTCCTTTATCAGCAGCCTAGAATTTCATTTGATCCGTTATTCTGTGGCAATAATATGTATTACTTCGCCTGTGCTACATGGGCAATTTAATCGGGATCTCAGTGTGATTTCAATCTTTGTCACATATCACACAGGATCTATGTTTTACTCTGACATTAAGGCAATATGCAGGGATGACTTTGATTTGGATGCTGATTTTGACAAACTACCGTCTTTCAATATGGACATGTCTGATTTAGATATCTCTAGCCCAATCAAGAAGAAAACTACTAAGCCTTCCACCGAGAAGTCTTTGAAAGATTCCTCACATGGAAAGGATAAAAAAACAGAATCCTTTTCCTTCTCATTCGACTTCGATGAGTAAGCTACGTACTACTAATTCATATTTTAACATTAGTGTTTTATTTATTATTGTCTTTATGCTAAACCTGCTCAGTTTGATTTCAGTCCAAAATTACTGTATGTCTACTGAATTCAGTTTGATGATTGGTGCTTGCATTATTTTTGTTAGTTTTTCTCTTTTAATTGAGTCTAGTTGAGTCTCACTTTAGTTCCTTAAGCCAAACATACAATTTTGTTTCCATCTGCCATGGTATAATCTATCTGCTTCTTGACTTCAACAAATTCTTTTTGCTTCTATTAATTATTTAATTTCTTGCTTAGTTGATCTAATTGCTTAATGAAATTTGTTCAGGCTTGGTTGATGGTTACGTGTAATGTATGCTTTAACCAATATACTACTTTTCTTCAGCCATGCTTATTGTTTACTTCAGTTGAACTAAAAAATAATTTGTTTCATCTTTTTTTTTTCAAGCCTGGGCAAGTTTGATCTAGACTCGCAACGTACACAAAGTACTGCTGAATTTGGTCCCAACAAAACTGAGAAGGGAGAGTTATCTACTGAAAAAATGGATATCCCCAAAATAGACTCAGCCAAGGCGCCATCAAAACCAGAGACCAGCTCATCCTCCTCAAGGCCTCCATCAACTGAAGAACGCACCTCAAAACTGCCATCCTGTGACTTATCCAATGGACCAGATCGATTGACCAGGAGACGATTTAGTGTGCCATCCATATCTGGTAGTAAGGGCAACTCTGACAACAAGACAGATAGCAGTGCGCAATCTATGGAGATGAGGAGTGCCAGCCCTGTTACTTCAAGTAACAGCAGGGATAATGTCAGTGGGGCCTGCTCGTCAGATAGTGGACTGAGCAAAAATAAGGATTCAACAACTCTATCTGTTCAGAATGAATCTGGAAGGAATTCAGTTGGGGTAGAAAAGGGTTTATATTCAACAGCTACCACTTCGGTAACACAAAGGTTGGTCTCAATAATTATGTAGCTAGCAGCCTATGTTGGTTTTATATATTGAATTCTTAAGTTTAATAGCAATTTTTATGTTTGAGCCACTTTAACCTAGTTCAGCAGTAAAATGGAACAATGCACAAACTCACCTTAAAATAAGAGAATGATAGTTGGTGGATTTCTTCATAGTTTGGAGAATTAGGATTTTTCTTGTAATCAACAATTAAATAATATGTCAATAAAAAACTATAACATCTTTTTTATTCACTGACATCTTTTGCCCTATATGATTGCTGAGATTTCAGGAATCTCGAGTTGAGTTTGAGTGCAAGGCAAGAAAAAGCAATTTCTTCGCTCCTATATAATGCTCGACCTAATTCTGCTTTGACCTCAGAACAACCTGCTGCTTCCAACATGAGAACTGAATTACTGAATTCTGATTCCGAAGATACGGAAAGGTAGGGTTACCAAGTGTAGTTGAATCTAAATTTATCTGACTATTGCTTTTAATTGTTCTTACTGAGGATTCATCTGGTAGTGGGCACTTAGCATTAAACCCTTGTTTCTTTTAACAAAGCTCACTTAAGAACCCAAGCTTACATGGAATAAACCATCATCAACAACAACAACAACAAAACCTTTTAGGACTAAAAGGCTAGAAATGAAACCCAACTGGAGTTAAATGAAATAAACCATCAGAGAAGAAAAAAAAAGCATTACATTACCTAGCCAAGTTTTGTTGTTTTGAAACTTGACTATCTAGTTTTCCTAAGCACTTCTGTATTAATTTGTTTGCTGAAATTCAGGCAGTCAAATATAAATGATACTCATGCAAAGAGCAGTTTGATTACTGAAACAGAGAAAGATTCAAAAATAAGGGCATCTGTTCTCGTCGGCAATGACAAACCCGAGATTGGGAACAAAACATTAAGGTAGTTTATTCCTTATGATACAATTGACAGTAGGGCTGTAAATGAGCCGAGTTTGAGCAAGTTACCTCCAACTCGAACTCAGCTCATTAAATAAATGAGCGAGTCAACTCTCGAGTTGGGATGGTAATAACGAGTTGTAGAGCCAACTCGAACTCAGCTCGTTATCAACTCGAGGTGACTCACAACTCGTTTAACCAGTTAATTATATACTACTAGTAAAAAAAATTATCAGTATCCAGTAATTTTTCATACAGCAATAGTACATAAGCACCGGCAATTTTCATACAACAACTTAGTACATAAGCACCAGCAATTTTTCATACATCAGCTTTACAAAAACAATTTCTGGGATTTATTGTGACCAATGCTATGTAACTCGAGTTATAAATGAGCGAGTTGAGATAAGCTCAAACTCAGCTCATTTATTAAACGAGTCAGCCAACTCGAGTTGGAACTGACTCGAGTTGTAAATGAGCGAGTTAAAGCGAGCTGTAAATGAGCGAGTTATGAGCGAGTTACGAGTTTGAGCAATTTTACCCAGCCCTAATTGACACTTCTTTTAATGTATAATTTATCAATTTTTGGTTTCGATATGGGTTATGTCTTAGGATCATATGCCCATGCAACTCAATTTCAGTTTAATTTTAAATTTCTTTCTTTCTTTTTTTAAATTTATCTTATCAATTCAATAATGAATACTTCCCTGAAATTTCAATGGATAAAGCAGTACAGATCCATACCAGCTTGGTACTGGTGAAGTAGGTTGACCATGCAATATTTCTCAGTTACAATTTTGACTTGTTTGCCTTGCCTACTGCCCACAGCTCACCAAAGAATATAGATGGTAGGCTTCCTACGAACAATGCATCCTTGAAAAGTGAGAAACAAACAGTCATGTCAAATCCCTCAACTTCAAGGTACTCTGTAATTTTGCATGATTTTCTTTTTTATTTATTTCTTTCTTTTCCTTCTCATTTTTTAAAAATGATTCCACTTTGTTGAGATTATTTGGCTGCATTATGTTTCTGTTAAGGCTTTGTTACAAAGTTGAAAGTTGGGTAAAACTTTAACAAAGAACCTCAACAGAGAGTTTCTGTCAAGTCAGGTAGTCATTTTACCACATACATACCAAGGTCACTTGACTATGGTTTTGATTAGGTTTTGTGTGGAAGAGAAGGAAGGGACACAAGAGAGTGGTTACCATCTACAACTAACACTTAACATTCCCTTTCAGTTGATTTATTTTTTATTTCATTTTGCACTGCAGACGTACTAAAATGAACCAGATCAAGCCAAGTGCAGCACCGGAGAATGATTCAAAATCCAGAGAGATAGTGAAGACTCCCTCGCAACTACCAACACCTCTTCTACCAAACTCAGCTCCCAAAAGAAAACATGCATTGCTTAGCCCCCCTTTGAAAAGGATGGCAGTTGAGGTATCTTCCTTGCCCTTTCTCTTCTGTTTATATAAAATGCCGTAAACACTAGTTAGACCTAGCTTGCTGATATGATTTGCATGATATATAGCTGCTCCTGCTACTTCACCAGTCTGACCGAGGCTATTATATTTAGTTTTTAGCTAAAGAACTGCAATTTTACCAAATGTTGTGAGCCCAACTGCATTTTATTGGAAAATATTTAAATTCTCTTTCCAATTAATTGCTGTTAAATTATTTTCTGACCACTTATTTAAGTTTAGTTCCACTGGGTTTATTATGTTTTTCTTGTCTAGAATTCTATTCCAGATCCATTTATTCCACTAAAGCGTATTTCGTACTCTCCAGCAGAAGCAAGGTTTGTTTCCTTATAGTTAAATTAAATATAATTTTTCTTTCCTTATTGTTATTTTTTTGAAAGAGTTGGTATTTTCACCAGCAGTTTCAATTGCCAAGCAAATATTGTTACTTGTTATTTAAAGATGATAAAATATATGCATTTTTTGTTATGCAGAAATTGTCCTACGGTTGCCTTGAAACTGACTTGTAACTCTCCTTTGGAATCAAGGTCTTTCTTGACATAAACATGTTTGAACACACAACTTATGTTATGCAGGAAATCACCTGAAATTGCTCTCAAGTCAGGGGCTGAAATGGTAATAGTGTTGATCAAATATTAGATAATACTAGAATAATGCTTGCCTATGCAATTTTCCTTGATATGTTTTGCATCTCTCTGTCAGCTTAAATATTGCTCCACATATTAGATGTTACCCACAAACCAAAAATAGATGTCTATTGGTACGAACCATCAATGCTTAGTTCACGTCTCAAACTTTCCATCTACTAATTTCAACTTCTCAGGTTACTGGAAGTGAAAGTGTTGAAGCTATTACGGAGAATCTGAAATCACCAAATTGTGCTAATCAGACGATATTAGGCACAGCAGAGCTCAGAATCCCTGTGCTTGTTCTGGAAAACAATGGAAATGTAGAGAAGGCGGAAGCTATTTCAAAGGAACTTGGAGATGTAAGTACTCTATATTCTTGACTTGAAAAACAATGTAATTTGTTGTAGAGGTAAGACTAGGTAAAGAAGAAGTACCTATCTTAAAATAGTATATGTCTAAAATACTGTTAGGAATGTCTGCTTCATTTTTATATATGCAATAAATGTATGGCAAACATTGAATTGATTTCTATTCAACACAACGTCTGTCTTCCATAATTGCGATCTGACCAGTCTATACCTTTGTCAGATAAGCAGTATGCTTAAAAAGAAAGAGGAGGAAGCAAAGGAGCTTCTTGTAAGAGCTATTGTCAGTAACAACAAGCTGCTCATGACAAAATATCCTTTTTTACTTTTATCAATTATGGCTGATGTCAGTTAGGGTTCTTATGCCAAATTGATCCTACCAGCACAATATCTGACAGAGGTGTTCTGTACCTTTTGGTACTTTTTTTTTCCTGTTTACATTAGGTTAATTAGCTGAATGGGGGCTTAATTTAACTCTAAATTAAAGTTTAAAGCCAAAATGTTAACTGAGCCACTTGTTAGAGTGAATGTTGTTAGTACTTTTATTGTAATAACTGGCAAAAAGGGAAAATATCTGCAATCCTGTGATATTCTTTGGTAAATAAAATTGTGTTGATTTCTTAATTGTAAGAACCTATCTAGCCTTGAGAGGTTTGCTTCCACCTTGCGTGCCAAACACTTCTGAGGAAATCAGCTTGATTTCCTGGTAAACTATATTTCATTCCTTGTTTCATTCTCTCAAGATTGATTACAAATTAAGAATTTAATGGATGTTAGATTATATGTTCTGGATTTTGGTAGGGTTGTATTTTTGGCTGCTTTTAGTTTTTACTGCTTTTGGGTTCTGGTTCAATTTTTGGTCATACACTCATACGGTCATACTGATTGTGTCACTCAGGTCATGAGTTGTTTTGGGTCAATTTTGGGCAGCAACATCTCAAATTCACCATTGAGTTGGTTTCGAGTTCAGGCATGTCAGATTACTAGGTTTTCAAAACCTTTTTAATTGGGTTAGATCTGTTCAGATGATGGATGTCCCCCCCCCCCCCCCCCCGCCCTGCGTCCATTCATGACTTATGTGGTGTTTAAAAGGCTTTATTTAGCCTTGGCACTAAGTTCTGTGAAAATAACACTACAGCATGGGAGTGCTCTTGAGATTCTTTAATTTGTGTCACTCTGCTGTTAAAACTGTATAACTGGAGGCAATTCGTCCAGGATATTTTTAACATAAATGTGATAAAAATTGGCAGGTTCTGTTGGAATTCTTTGAAAGTCCTTAAAGTGTCCTTTTGTTTTCGCATATAAGGTATTGTTCAAGTTGATTTCAAACTCCTTTTATCTTGAAAGAGAAAGTTAACTTTGGGTTGAACCTGGCCAACCTGTTTTTTTTTGGCGGCTAAAAGGGGCATGAACTATAATAATTACTCGTCTTCATTTCTCCCTTTTTGTTTTTGTTTTATTTTTTTTCCTCTTAAAGAGGAACCCGACTATTGTTTCTAGTATCCAATAACTGTATTGCAAGAAACAATACTAATACTATTGATGAAGATGGTGATATGCATATAACCTACTTTCTATAGCAAGTTTGAAACCGCATCATTTTATTAAAGATGCATGCTGGCCACATACCAAACTTTATAGCTTAGAGCCTACATGCTTGAATATCAAATGCTGACAAGTCTGAATTTAAAACTGGTTATTGTGGTCTTCTACTTTGATTTCTTCCCATGATCAATTAAAGAAATTTAGGCCGTAAGAGCAAAACAAAGTGTTCTGGTGAACTATATTAACTTCTAATTGTTTTTTCTAACATTTTTCCAGACATCTATATATGGATACTTGTAATATTTGATGCATAGACTTAGTTCATGGATTGCGGCATTATAAAACCAATTTTTTTCCTTGTAGCATTTACAAAAATAAAAATCGATGTTTTTTTTCTTTGACATCGATATTTTATTTTTTTGATATTTAAGCAGAAGTTTACTTCATCAGTAAATAAAACATTGATTTTCTGAGTAAAATACATTTGCAGTCTGTATTTTTGTTAGAATTCAAGTATTCATGAAAACCGTCTTTTAAATTTTATTTCATTTTTTAAATGCTATAGCAGCGTGCCAAGAACTTGTGTTAAGCTATCAATGGATATCTCCTGTATATCAAATAAATTAACATAAGAAGACAAAAGGAGACATATCTGATTCTTCTCTAACGGACCTTACAGAAGATTATTCTAGAATGATTCCAATATACCAGAAGTCACGCAAATTGTAAATCTCAGCTTTCTATTTAAACATAGACTATGTACTCAGTAAAGCAATCAATAAAGAATAAGATTACAAATTCATCTTCTTCTCTTTTAAGCTCTCTGAGCTTTTCAACTTGAGTTATTCTTTCATTTTTTAAAACGAGGCGTGACCTAACTTTCTAGTCATTCTTGACGCATCACTGTATCTTTCTAATGTAGCTGAATTTAAATATAAAACGAAGGTGGCTTTGAGCAATCTCTCCATAATCGCACTGACGACTCTTCCAATTTTAGTAAGTTTTAAGTATATTCATACGTCAATCGAAGGTGGCTTTGACCAATCCCAGTTGTAGAATTGCACTATTTTCTCACAAATTCGGTCATTACATTTTTTCTTAAACCTCGTCAAAGGTGATCGATCGGGATCAGATATATTGACTATTCCTTTCTTTTCTTTATTTTACTTTCCGGCCACTTTTCAGTTAAATTAATTGTCCTGGTCAGCAGATTACTTATATATAAAAGGCCTGTTAGGCATTTGTTTACGCAAATGGTTGCTGAACACGTCATTAAAGACATACATATCTCGGATTTAAATTTCATCAGGCTTTTTAGTTATGAAATATTTCCTCCAAATTTAATAACTTCACACGCGATAAGTTTGAGATCAAGTGGTTCTTATCTCCTCTACGAACTTAAGCTTAGAGAAAGTTATCTTGAATATTTAAATAACTTTTTGCTTCCCTTAGATCATGGTTGTGAAATAAATGTGAAGTAAGCTAGCTACTTATTCTACACTTAAGTTGTTAAATAAAAAGTAAAATGAGTGGATTAAAATAGAATAAAATTTGAGTTATGACGGAATAAGTTAATTCATCAATTGTCACGTGTTATGTCAAAAAAGTTCTAACAATCTCATTACAAGTAGGACAACCGTACAAGAACAGTTAGCCATTTTTCTTTCATGCATCCACCATGGTTAAGCACAAGACTAAGGAGTTTACTCCACCTTTATTTCATGTGTTATAAGTATGTTCATAGGTATGCATAGTTAGTCAGTTAGTCATTTGACGGGTTTAGAAATCTACGTTTTTTATTTGCGAGAACTCATACTCATAGGTATGCACATAAACGATTATAGGAATATACTTAATGTGTGTTCGGTTGTACCGTGAGAATAGTTGTGGTAAATCCTAATTTGAAAAAGATATTCATAGAAAATCATATTTAAAAAAAAATTATTATCAATAATATTTTTTATTAATAATATTGATAAATTATGATCTATTCTAACAATCTAGAGTATAATAATAATTAAAATATGATAGTATTTAATAAAATAAATAATAAAAGTTGTCATGAAAAATTAAAGAATTAATGGTGTGAAAAAATAGTAAAAGTAAAAGTGATGGTGTAAAAATAATTCATAATTAAATAATATAAATAAATCAAACAAAATGCACTTGTCATGAAAATAATAAAACAAAATTGATAAGATTTTAAAGAGTAGTAAATTAGTGAGCAAATAAAGATGAGAGAGATAGCAATGAATGTGGGAAAAAAATATTGAGTTTGAGTGAATAATTTTTCATGAATTAAGAAAAGCATGCCAAACGGGTTTGGAAAAAAAAATGAGTTTTCTTTCCCTTTCTCACAATTTCCCGTTAGATGGAAAGCAAACGAACATGGCTTAAATGAACAAATCCGAATTTGATAGCAACAATATAGTTCAACAAAATTACAAATATATATGTATCAAGATTTTTTTTATTTTAATTATTCAATTTTGGACAGAACAAGTATATGATATATTACTTTCGACTTTGTGTTAATTTCATCAAAGCCTTATGATCCTTATACAGGGTCTCAGAGCAACGCATAAAACATAAAAGAATTAAAGCAATACTATTATGTTCACTAATTCAAACATGAGGAGGATTTAAATGCTTTCATTTTTTGTGCTTTTATCATACTTTTATTTTTAAGAACTTTAATAACTCAAAATTTAAAACTTAAAAGTCAAAATAAAACCGTTGGATATGATCTACATCATTTTATCTATGCACGTGTAAAAAATTGTGACATTTCAACTTTGTTTTGGTTGTCATCAAGAGCTTGTAAAAACGTACTAATGTGGATAATTTCTAGACGTTGATTTTTTAAATGATTGATTCACATAAAAATAAAATCGAAATGTGATATTTTTTTATGAGCACATAAAGAAAATAGCATAGATCACATCTAACGGTTTTATTTTGACGTTTATGATTTAAATTTTGATTTATTAATACTTTTAAGAATTAAGACAGGTGGAGATACAAAAAATAAAGACATTTGAACCCTCATCAACAAATATATATTAGTTTTACGATTAAAACCGGACCTCCTAAAATCGTGCACCATTTCCATTACCTAAGAAGTAATATTTAAATTTAACATTACCTATGAAGTAATTAATACACCAAGTATATTTAAATTTAACATTACCCAAGAAGCAATAACGTTCTGATTTTTTTTATAAATGCTTTTATAAAGCGATTAATGGTGAATTACAGAGCTTAATAGTGGCCAGCCCGTGAGCCCATTAACATAAAAAATTAATTAAATTTTGCAATGTTAAAAGTTGGTCACTATAAAATTATCAGCGTGTAACAAAATCTTAAAACATTTAAAATGTAATTTATTTGCGGAAAATATAATAAATTAATATTTTAACAACATAAATCTCTAGGCACTAATTGTTACGTTAAGAAATTTTCCACCATTTTAAATTTACAAAATTTACCAAAAAAATGAGCTGTTGAACCCAAAACGTTACAGACGTTTGTTAAAACGTTGTAACGTTTAATTCAAAATTCAAACTGAGTTTTCCAATTCCCTGCGAGTTTAGTTAAATTGTTACCAACGATTATAAAACGTTCCGACGTTTTAGCACGATTTGAACTTAAGTTTTCTTTTGCTGCAAGATTTCTCAAAACGTTACCAACGTTATAAAACGTTGCGTAACGATTGGCTCTGTAAAAATTTGATCAAAAATAGGACTTCTGAATCTTAGAATTTAATTAAAACGTTACAACGGTTTCGAAAAACGTTACAACATTTTATGGTATTTCCTGAACTCGATCAGGGTCTATTTTGCAAAATTATCTCTCTCTCCCCTCATTCTTCCCTGTGGTCCGCCCCTTCCCCTTGTGTGTGCTGCCCAAAGAAAGAGAAGGAGAAAACCTCTCTTCTCCCTCAAAATTTCACCGAAATCCTTGAAAAATTTACGAGAGGAATGAAAATGGCGGTCTATCTCCCCTTCTAGTAGCTATTCAGCTCTCCATTGGTATTTCCTTTCTCCCCTCTCTTCTCAAGATCTGAAATTTTCTCCATTGTTGGGGTTTTTGGCCCAAATCTGAAATTTTTGTATAAGTTTTGAGTAATCCATCTCCATTAAGCTTCTATGTTGCTAATTTGGTAATTCCTTTCTCAATTTCATCTTAATCTTGGTTTTCTACCTAGGGTTTGGTTCAAATCCGAAAATTAGAGAAGAGTTGTGATTAATCTAGTCTAACCAACAAATAGAGGTGTTAATTGGTAAGTTCTTCTCTTTTTCGTTTGAAATATGGAATTACTTTGGTTTGACTAATTTAGGGTTTGTGTAGTTGGAGAAATCGAGGGGTTACTTCTTAAATCTTTTATATGTTCAACCATCAAATTGGTACGGGAATCTAATTCGTAAGATTTATGAATGGTTAAAAGGGGTAAATGTGCAAAAATGTTTCCATAATTGGAATTGTGTATGGTTGTAGGACCAAATTGGAATTTGTGCGAATTTATAAAGATTATGTTGAGGGAAATATGAACGAAATAATATAACTCGAGTAAGCATGTCAATAGTCGAACAAAGGTTAAATTGAGAATGTATGTTAATATAGGTGTAGACTCGGTTGAGCAAGATTTCGTTGGACCTTTCGAGACGTCCGAACCATAGGTGCGAGATACGCTCTTCGTAATCAGGTGCGGGGTTCTTGGACTTGTTTGATGTTTCATTTTAAGAAATTAAATTCTTCTCGATTGACATGTTGGATGCTTGATTGTTGTATAATTTGGAATTCATGTTGCATGTTTGATTGTTGCATAATTAGAATGGTGTGAATTAATGTGCATAACTCAATCAATTTAAAACTGAATTGTTGTGATATGGTTGATTTGCATATTCGTATGGTTGTCAATCGAATTGTTCTGTTGTGATTTGATTATGGTTGAAAGTCACCATGAATTGAGGATTGTGAAATTATATGTGAATGAATTGCAAAGTTGAGCTGTATAGCTAACTTTGATCCCAGGAATGTGAATTGAATTTGCAAAGTTGAGCTGTATAGCTGACTTTGATCCCAGGAATGTGAATGAATTTGCAAAGTTGAGCTGTATAGCTGACTTTGATCCCAGGAACTTTTTTGCGCACTAGGTGACTGGCCCTCATGGTTTCCCAGTACCGATTGGGACGAGGGGTGGGTGACTATATAATGTTGATTGATTGTGATTGTGAGTGACTAGTGTGTAACGTCTGTGGCTCGGGGGCATTATCCTACGTGATAATGCATTTGGAAGGTCAATTGAATATTACGACATTTCGAATGATTTCAAAATGAATTTTCATTATATGACTTTGAACCAGACTTTAGTAAATGGTTAAGCCAAAGCACTGCAGATGGGTGTCAGATAAGGGTCCAGCTCGGTGGAACATCTGTAGGTGTCAGTAACCATACAGATGAGGGTCAGATAAAGGGTCCAGCTCGGTGGGACATCTGTAGGTGCTACCAGCCTTATTTAAATGAGTTAAGCCAAATATGTGTTTGTTTGAACTTCATCTTGGAAATTCCGTAAGTTGTGTTTCATTTGATTATTGTTGTCGAGCATACGCATTCATATATGTATTGATATAGAGCTGTTAATGTGCTGTTGTTTGGATTTTATTTTTGAGTATGAAATCTGATTGCAAGTCCAATAACCTGATTGTGGCAAATTCGCACTGAGAAATTATTTCTCATCCCCACCCTTTGGGTTCTTTTTACAGGTTTCGGTGCGGCTCATCCTGGGGAGGCACGTGAGTAGTAGGCCTTCGGTATAGGTCACCATATTACCTTAGGAGTTGTTTTGGTTATTTGACTAGAGATGTAGATATATTTTTGTTGTATAGTTCTCTGTGTCCTACCCTATGGTTGGTATCCGTATGAGATACGTTTTGTATATGCTACTTTTACCAGATGTTGGGTACTTGGACTGTCATCTATAAACCTGTCTTATTCTTTTATTGTGTTATGATGAGTTATATCGTATGCCTTGTAAGCATACATGGACTTGTATACTTACGGTGGGGCTCTGTCACTACTCATGGCTGCGGGGTGTGACACTAATTATATTGTACAAATTCCATTCACAGAAGTTCCAGTATTATTTTTGCACTGCGTCAATAATTATACTGTACAAATTAAAAAAAAGAACACATAATATCTGTGGTGGTAAAGTTGTACCTTCACGACCTTATCACTAATAAAAAATATTGTAGAAATTAAATTGAAAAAAACTGTGATATTTGTGGTGGTAAAGTTGTACCTTCACGGCCTTAGCAGTACTAAAAATTATATTGTACAAATTAATTAAAAAAAAAACTCATAATATCTGTGGTGGTGAAGTAGTACCTTCACAGCCTTATCACTAATAAAATCATAGATGCGACACAAATAAAAGAACGAAAGCAATGTTAAAAGAATTGATCCCCCGTAAGTTTTCATTTTTTTTTTTATGAGAATTAACTTTTGTTTTGATCTAGTAGCAAAAGATAATATTTTTAATATAAATAGTAGCAAAGACTTTGAGACGAAGAACTTCTTATGAATATTAAATAAATGAGTGGCTTGACGTCTAATTTTTTCTTAAAATAATTTTCAATTTGTATTTCTCATACACATATTTCTAAAATATCGGCTTGAAATCCTTAATAAAACACCAACGTAATCCATAAATTTCACATGATTTCTCTTTATTCTCGACAATTGCAAAAGGATGCTTATATCGAAAAAACTAAGAAAAAGGAGGAAAAATGTCCATCACCAAAGTTAATAAACAAAATATTAATTGATCCTTGTTTATACAAGTATTCATCATCAATTAATAGACGAGCATTCAACTCTTAAAAAATTTTGTAAGTATTGACTTCTACAAACAAACATGGACTCTTAATTTTACAAGTATCAATCATGTATTAACAAATTGTTGACGAAATTTATGTAAATTGCAAGCCATGTATTACCACAATCTAGAGATAAGTCATGTGATATGATTGTAATGATGAGTGCTCAATTTTTTAGTTGTTATAACAGTGAATTATTAAAACAATAATTACTTTAAAGAATGTGGAATTTTTTTTTTTTTTGAGAAATTTGGCAGTTGCTGCCAAATGTGAATATGGAAATTTTTATTGGCAACTATTATTGACTTTCTGAAGATAAACAAAATAACCGCATGCATAAAAAGTGCCCATAAAGGGCACATCAATTCCGATTAACATGGAAAAAAGAGTGCAAAGAAAAGGAAGAAGACATGACAATTGCCACCAAGGCACCAACCATCAAAAAAGGAATAGGAAGAAGACATGGAGAATCTTAACAGTGTTCTTTTTGGATCAGTTTGAATTTATTTCCGAAAAATAAATTTTAATCAATAACATAATCTTTTTGTTGGATTATTCAAAACTTTCAACCCTTCCCCGATCTAATAAATTCTGAAATCACAGTTTTTTTAATAGAATTCCGTGTAAGAGCTCCCACTTTTGAAATCTAAATGAAAAATTTCTTGTAAATATCAAATAATAATTGAATCTAAATTCTAAGTTTTATTCAAAATATGATAAAGGTCAAGTACTTATACATGTTTCAAATTCACAAATAATGCGATTTTGACAACTCACAAGAATATAACATGCATTATTATTTACATTTTATGAATAATTGCAATAATCTCTTGATTAAAACCACTACTAGAATTTTCAGTAATGGCAACGGGAGCAAGTGCTTTTTGCAAGGATAGGAAGGGTCGTTGCAAAAGATATTGGTTTTCTGATTAAAATAATATAACTGCAATGGGAGGCCCTTGCAAATAATCACGCTTGCAAATATGTGATGGATACCCTTGCTAATGTCTCCTGTTGACCCTTGCAAATAATAAAACACACCCCAAACACGACAAATATTATTTTATTGTGAATTGTGTTACTATTTGCAAGGGGCACCGTTGCAATTGTTTTTAGAGTTATTTTTTATTTTATTATATTCTAAAAGACATTATTAATTGCAAGAGACACCATTGCTAATGTTTTTATAATGTTGTTTATATTATTTTATTGTGAAGGCCCTAACTATTTGCATGAGTCACCGTCGCAAATGATTTTAAGTTTATTTTATATATTATTATATTCCAAAAACCCTAACTATTTGCAAGCAACACCGTGGCAATTGTTTTTAAGTTCTAGTTTATATTAATTTAATGTAAAATGCCTAACTATTAGCAAGAGGCACCGTTGCAAATGTTTTAAAGTTGTAGTTATATTTTATAATTGTAAAGGTCATAACTTGTGGCATGAGTCACCGTTGCTAATGTTGTTTTAGGTTTCGGTTAATATTTTTTTATTGTACAAGTCGTTAGTATTTGCATGAGGCACCGTTGCAAATGTTTGTGACACACTTAGACAGCGAGACGGGACCTTAAATTTGATCTCTCCCTAAACAAAGCTAGAACTAAATGCATAAGAAATTTTGGGGAAGATATAGATTCATGGAAGAACATGGTTCCTCACTGGTGTCTTCAACCCTCTAATTGGGTTGGTCTCTGTGATATCTTTGACACTGAGGATTGGAAAGGCCTGAGCAAACAAAACAAAGAAAACCGCCTTGCATCTGGCTTTGCGGTCCCCCATTACGGTTGTTCAAGCGCAAGCATCTTAACAAATTGGTACTTAGCTGAAGTGCACTTGTGTTAAAAATTTAAAACACTATAAAATTTAGTCATTACTCTAGCCGTGAGTACTAATTGTTTACTATTTTTTCTTGTGGAGAAAACTCTGAAAAAGGGAGTTGCGCCAACTATGAGGGAGCTCTACGTCCATCTTCACAGTGCAGACGGGAAATCACCGGTGCTGGCCAAATACAACGGTGAAGGGTGCATCTGAACTCAATGAAAATGATGAGGGTACTGAATTGCTGCAACCAACATCTGAGGTGAGTTTAGTACAACCCATAGACTTCAACATCACCTCCTTGAAATTTACCACTGAGAAAGCAGAAAAAATATTTGTAAGTTTTTTTTTCCGACATCACCTCCCTGAGTAAGCATAATATTTCTTATATCCTCTTTTACCTATTTAACTTGTTGTTTAATTATTTTGACTATTATTTGACAAATATACCCTTCCTTAAAAAAAAAGTAAGTGTCCAGTACCCATTCCCTCAGAAAGAAGTGTCAAGTAATTGAAAAAAATGAATGCATGATCAAATTGAAGATTGGATAATCACCTTAGAAAATTTCATAAAAATATAAAAAATCTAATATGATTATCAGAAGTACAAGCTTGCAAATCAGAGGTCTCAATCGACCAGGTCAGTTGGGCAAACACCATCCAATTTAAGCCTTTCTAACAACCTGTAAGGAAAAATAATCATATTGCTGGAAGCCTTTTAATTTTTTTTTATCTATGAAATTTTCGGCCAGTTCAATTTGGGTACACCAGAAATTTTCCCTATACCTAAAAGGTATTGAATATGTTTGTCCATAATATATGCTTCAACTGAAATTACTATTCCATACTATTACACATGCCAGTGGTTCTGAGTTTAGTTTAGTTTGGTTTAACAATTTCTAAATGCTGATACAAAAAGGTACATGCCCAAGCACCATATCTCTAAATGAACTTATTATCTATCACAGTTAAGTCCCCTAATCCTGTCAGAACAGAAATTTTGCATTGTAGCCCCTTACATTTAACAAAATTCATTCAAAGTAGTATATAAAGCTGTGAATTTATAGAAAGGACCCTCAAAATGATGTTGTCGACTGTTTTCAGCACTATCAAGTGAGTACCAATAACTGTACATACCAATTTGGAAAAAAACTAAACATTACAATTTAGAAACCAATATTTAGTAATAATATATATTTCTCGACTGTTGCATATAATAGTCAGATGTTACGGGTATGACGGCTAACGAGGACAATGCTGACGTGGATGAGGCCGACCTGTTTATGTCAGCGGTTGGCGGTCGCTACCGTGGCCGGGTTAGAGGCTTTGGATGTGTCCTAGATCCGAAGTTGTCAAAAACAACTGGACCTTTCTAGTGTCACAAATCTTGGAAGCAAAAGGATCTTCACGGATGATGTCCTAGTCGGAATGTTAAACGAACGTGATATGCGACTAGCCGAGAAAAGGCAAGAGAGGAAAATAGATCAAGCAAGATACAACATGCTCTTCAACAAATTATTCAGCCTGGTTGGACAGCAAAACCCAACTGTACAGGTTAGTAAGACAAAACAAGAGTCTTCAATTTTATACTTCCACTCATTGCCTTTATTGCAGCTTGTATTTCTTTGGTACTTTCAACATGTCAGTTTGTCCTTCGGCTGTTATAGTTTCATTCATATGCTTAGAATGCAAAAAGAGAATCAATTGATAGTTTAAGATTTTTCGGCAGTAATTGCATTTCAAGACAAAGGATTTAAGGAGAACAAAAAATAGATAGTCAACCAAACAGCCCAGCTTTCAGTCTAAAAAAAGACAATTAAAGATCAATAAACAAATCATATTAGTGTCGTTGCCTCTCGTTCTCAGCAATTAATTTGTCTAACTCTATGTCAACCCTCCTACTCAAGCAATTAATTTGTCTAACTCTATGTTATAGTTTCATTCATATGCTTAGAATGCAAAAGGAGAATCAATTGATAGTTTACTTTTATTTCCTTTTAACTATTTTTCAAATATCAATTTTTCAACTTAACACTTTAATGTAACATGCTTAATAAGGCACTGTGTAAGCATGATAAAAATGTGGACTGTGTAAGCTTAAGTAGAGGGGACTGTGTAAGCCTAAGGTTGAACCTGATAGAAAAATGTTTGACCTCTAGAACCAATAGAAAAAGGCAAATCTATCATATCGGTTATGTATTTCACATCGATGGAACAAAGTCGGCAACCTTTTCAATAGGTTCTTGAGAGCCCAACCAATTGAAGATATTTGAACTTATTTACAACCTTACCACAAATATGTTTAGTCTATCTGTTTAACAATATGAATAATTTGAACCGTTACAAGATGGGTGTTAGAAAACAACAATCTTGTAGAAGTAATATCAGAAAAGGTTGGGATTACAATTGGTTAAATCATATAATTTGTACATACCCAAATATGTTGACTGTTGCACTTTGATATATTGTTTCAAGATTACGAGTTTATATACACTAAGTTTAGTTAACTGTTTCACTTTGATAGTTCTCTCATATTGGATTTGTACGATGTAAATTAAAAGGTCATCACTTCTTTATCCTGCTTATTACTAAACTCATACCATTCTACATCCTAGTACTAACCTTTCTTGCGCATTTTTAACATAGGCACAAGTTCACAGTGCTCATGAGGGGATAATGGGGAATATGCAAACTCTGCAGGTGACATCTTCGAACATAAAAACTCAATCCTTTTAATTATTTCTTTATGATCAGATGTTGTGCTATCCAAATGATAACATTGCGCTTGCATATTTAATGACTAGTGTCAGGATCCCACCTCTCTACCTCAATCTCAGAAAAGAGCCTCACTGATGCAGTTGGCCCACTCTCAAGTAAGGAGATTTATTAGTACTTGCCATGCTTCTAAATAGCTAGCTATAGCTACGCTATAGCTGTTTTGGACCCAAAAAGCTATGGCGCTATGGGCGATATATAGCTAGCTATCAGCGCTATAGCTAGCTATAGCTAGCTACTTAGTGCAATGACTTATTTTTTTTAATCGTCCCGCTATACCGCTATAATCGCTATTTAAACCATTGGTACTTGCTTATTTATACATGATCAGAGTCAAAATAACGATGATTTACGTAGGGTTTTGGCTTAGGTTTTGCATATTTTCTCACACTTATGTTTACTTTATTAGAGAAAAAGACTACTGTCACCCTTCTTTATGTTTTATTGCAGAAAATAAGTTTTGAGACTATTTTTCACCAAATGGAGCTAGAATCGGGTCAATCGGATCAGCGACGCTCAACGACTAAGTCTCTGTTACGGTCCGTATTGCCTAATAAGGACCAGGCCTAGCACAGACCAGGAGATAGCGCTGGAAGCATCAAACTCTAACCGTCAAGGACCTAATACGGACCGTATCACCTGATACGGCCCGTATCCTAAGGCATCTCTTGGGGAATAACTGCCGACAGCTATTTCCAGATCAGTTTCTTAGCTCCTACTCAACCTCCACACGTCCCTCCACTCCTATATAAGGCCCCTGGGCAGAAGGAATAATCATCATTGTAATTAGGATTAGATTTGATTAAAGTGAGAAGAGAGGAGTGCTTGTAACAATGACGTTCCGCGGCTAAGTTCATTTTCTTAGGGCTAGGCAGTAAACCTTGTTACTCTTGATGTTTTGATATATATATTTCTGTTGATTATGATTTCTTGTTGTTGAAACAAAATGCTTTTGTGATTTACTATCTCTTCATCTAACTTCAATGATCTAGTTTGAGTCCGTTAGGGTAGTGACAGTACTTTAATGGTAAGAGAAACTATTTGTATGAATTAGCCTCGTTGAGATTTATTAGGTTTATGTGAAGAAAACCTTAGCAGAGAACTATAAACCAGACCAACAAAACACGTACCAAATTCCATCACATGCGTAAAGTAAATCGCAGTGATCTGTGTAGTAATTTGGGGTATTTGAGAGATCAGACATTTGCGTAAGGTAAATCGCAGTGTTCTATGTAGAATCTCGGTGAAAGATCTATCATTCTCGCGTAACATAAATCGCAGTGACCTATGTGGTGTCTTTCATTAAACAACAACAGGAAATCAGACGCAACATGAATATATTGTCAAGGCGGATTGAGTGGCAATGGTGTGCCGAAACCCTAGAAATTCTCATCTCTATCTTTATTTTAATTACTTTTAATTGCTTCCTAATTTACATTGATCACAACAACATCTCTCAATTTTCAGATTTCGTCTAGCCTTTCGAAAGATTGTGATTCGATCGCTCAAAGCATTGAACCAATATTCCCTGTGGATCGACCTCGAATATACTACTCGATAGGATTGTGCGCTTGCAGTCCGAACCGATAGCATTTACGAGTTTATAAATATTAAAAGAAACATTGCTCTCTTTTGAGTGATCAAGCTTTTTGGCGCCGTTGTCGGAGAATAACGGTTCATTGTGCAAGGCCTCGCAAGACGTCCTTGCTTTGACCATTGAATCCAATTAATTAGAAGCGCCTAGATTTCTTTTTATTTTCTGCATTTTTATTTTTCTTTTATTTTTCTTTTATTTTTAATTTCGTTTTTATTTTATTTTTCTTTTTATTTTCAGTTTTTAGTTTAATTTTCAGATTTTCTTTTCTTTTTAGGACGCTACACGCTGGCCGAATCATCCGTACGAAGATCCGTGAGAATTGCTAGTAGGAGAGGACAATTCGCTTCCACATCGCCGATAAGAACCAATCATACTTCTTCATCGAGTAATTCTGAAAGCGAAGAAGACTCAGATTCGATCAACATGGATATCCCACCGAACCAACCGATTAACAATGGAAGACACAATGGTGATAATGGAGTTCACGATGCAGCTAGACCCAAACTTCTACGAGACTATTGCGTACCGCGCGCGAATGATCCTAATTCTAGTATAAACCCGCCAACTGTTACGAACCGTAATTTTGAGATCAAACCTGCTCTCATAAATATGGTTTCGCAACAGCAATTTGGAGGATTTTCACATGAAGATCCACATCTTCATTTGTCAATTTTCCTAGGGATATGCGAGACGATAAAGATCAACGGAGTTACCGATGAAGCAATCAGGCTAAGGCTATTTCAATTCTCATTAAAAGATAAAGCAAGAGCATGGTTGTTTTCTCTACCGGCCAATTCCATTCAAACTTGGGACCAATTGTTTAATGTGTTTATTGCAAAATATTTTCCACCATCCAAAACTTCGAGGTTTAGAAATGCAATTACTAATTTTGAACAAAGAGATGGTGAAACATTGTGTGAAGCATGGGATAGATATAAGGACATGTTAAGGTGTTGTCCACATCATGGTCTAGAAAGATGGCTGATTGTCCAAACTTTTTATAATGGTCTAAACCTTACCGATAGGTTGTCTATTGATGCTTCCACAAGAGGAGCAATCATGAACAAGGAACCTGACGAGGCTTACAACCAAATTGAAGAGATTGCAATCAACCAACACTACTGAATCTCTGAGCGAAAGAAGCCAAGTCCAACACCTGGCATGCACCGAGTAGATGATATCTCCATGCTGAGCGCAAAGATTGATGCTTTGCAAATGACACTCAACAAGCAAACCAAGCAGCGAACGGTAGCAGCAGTCAATGCCGCAACAGCATGTGGCTATTGTGGAGGAGCGCATGAGATGACCGAATGTGTGAATGTGACGGAAATTGAGGAAGAAGTAGAGTAAGCAAATGCAATCGACAACAGCTTTCGACCTCAGCCCGCCTACAATACATACCATCCGAACAACCGAAACCATCCAAATCTCTCATACGCAAACAATCAAAGGCCTGCTGCACCTCAACAGAACTACCAACCACAGCCCAATTATCAACCGAGATACAACAATCCCCAACCGAATTACCAACCAAGGCAATATAATCAACCACAGCAACCTGACATCACATCTTTAATGGAGAGATTCCTAGAGAAGCAAGATAAGGCTAACGCCGAAATCGCACAAAAAATCGAATCCTTAACAAACCGCAACAAAGACTTAGAAGACAATGTCTCTAAGATGGCAAAAGAACTCTCGAGTATTACACACGGAAAAGGCAAATTTTCAGGCCAACCGGAAGAAAACCCGAGAGAGACTTGCAAATGCATAACATTAAGGAGCGGTACAGCTTACAAGGGACCTCCCATGCCCGATCAAACTTCCGATGAGATGCATGCAGAACCATCGCATTCCGAAGAATACGAGCCGCAACCACCGGAGCCGCCCGTATTCGAACTGCAGACAGACCTTATCGAGGAGCAGAATGACACCGTAGGTGGAGACGAGCGACAACCCGAACCTGAATACATTTCACCACCACCCTACAAGCCACCTCTGCCATTCCCTCCAAGACAAGTCGCGAGATTCATGGAGACACTCAATCAATTACAAGTCATTATCCCCTTCAATGAAGCAATTACAAGCATACCCTCGTATGCTAAATTTCTGAAGGAGATTCTTTCAAATCGCAATAGACTCCAAGAATCCTCAACAGTTCCGCTCAATCCGGAATGTAGTGCGCTCGTGCAAAGCAAATTACCGACAAAGTTGAAAGATCCAGGAAGCTTCTCGATACCATGCACAATTGGCACAACGAACTTTAAGAGAGCTTTATGTGATCTAGGAGCAAGTGTAAGTTTAATGCCAAAGGCGGTATTTGAAAGATTGGAATGTGGAAAACTATCACCAACACGGATCTCATTGCAACTCGCTGACCGATCAATTCGATATCCTGAAGGAAAGTTGCTAGATATCCCGATCAAAGTTGGTAAATTCTGGATACCATCAGATTTTGTGGTAGTAGATATGGAAGAAGATGAGCAAATTCCAGTCATCCTTGGAAGGCCATTCCTTACCACATGCGGGGCAACGATCGATGTTAGAAATAAGGAGATCTCAATAAACATTGGTGAAAACAAGATGATCTTCAACATGAATGAAACCTTCGAAAATCCCCCTGACATCAATCCTGTCCATAATTTGGAAACAATGGACGAGTCTGCCGATGATGAATTGCGATCGGATGCATTAGAAGACATTACGGAAATGATGTGCGTAGCGAAAATGGAGAGATTGTTTAACAAACAAGATGACAGTCATACCCATCCAACCTTCGTGACAACACAAACTGATGGTCTGAACAAGAGTCCTAATATCGGAAACGACAGAAATTATTCTCTCTTGGCCCTAGCATTAGTCAAAAACCTCCGCGAAGAACCCGATGCAGTTTCTCAAAGACTGGATGAGGTTGAATCAGTACTCGGCGTGAGTCTAGCATTCGACCCCGGACCTCAAATACCAACCGACTTCTTCGAGGAAGGTGATAATAATGAGACCACAAAAGATGCTGAAGGCGAACCACCCGACAAGCAACCCGTTTGCATTGTCGGGAGGATATCTGGAAGAAACTGATGCGACGCAAAGTCGAGCTAATGACTTTAAACAAGCGCTTCTTGGGAGGCAACCCAATGCCACTTTTGGTTTCTTTTTCATATAAAAATTCAAAAAAATATTTCATTTGATCCAAACTATTATACTGATCACATGGTTACTAATCTTACCTACAGAAGGAGATGCTAGAAGAATTTGGTCGAAAATTCAAAGCCCGTCATGAAAATTTACTCTCTGTTACTGACTGTATCAATCCAATACGGGGCAATAATCTAATACGGACCTACCTTGGACTTGGTGCAGAAAAGGCAGGGTTCAACACAAAACCGCACAACGATTACGGACCGTATCAGTTGATACGGACCGTATTCAATGAGCAGAAATAACCAACTATCTAATTCTGGCGCTCCAAGGAAGATATTCGAATTTTAACCGAATTTAAACTTCCCACCATCACCACCTTCTGCACATTCACCACCACCCCTTCACAACGAGTAATCTGTGAGATCTTTCTTATCCCTCTCTTAATTATTTATTTTCTTGCATTGAGGACAATACAAAATTTAAGCATGGGGGTAGGGGGTAAGAAATTAGTTTAGGAATTGCATTGTATCTAGGATCATGGCATGTAGGACCCTTATTTTTCTTTTTTTTCGCTAGCAGGTTTACTCAATCGGGACCACTTCTCAAGGCTTAACCAGGATAAGTTGGGAGGAACGATTGAGGTTTTTATCTAGCGTGCATATAGGCATTCGCATTGATAGGATCATGTAATTTAGGGGTAATTTGCATGTAGGTTTAATCAAATAGGAATTGTTTTAAAACTGAGTTAGACTAAGGTTTAGACAATTGGCCATGATACCAAAAATTCAGAATTTTAAAAAAATAATTAGTGATCTCAAAATGAACAATTAATTGCTAACCATGAGAGTTGATCAAAAATCGCAAACCCTAGAATTTTTAATTATTGAGTAATTTATTTTTGCAAAGTCTTTTAAGCTTGATAGTGTTTTAGAATATCCATTTATTATAGATAGACCCCTAGCGAAACTATGCAATAATTCCTTGTATGAATGAATACTTGGAATTGTGTGTAATCATGGTGCTTGTGACACAAAAATATTTTATTTTATGTTTCAAAAAAATACAAAAATACAAAAAAATCAGAAATGAGAAAAATAAAAAAATAGAAAAATTCAGAAAAAGAAAAAATAGAATAAAAGATGGAGGATAAAAAGAGTACGGGTGCCTACGCAAGACTGGTTACCAATAGGCTCGAGAAAACCTCCCAAATTTTAAATTCTTGTACATATTTAATTTTTCAAAAATAGTCTCAAATACCAACACACTTAGTTGTCATACTTTGCTCCAATCAATTGGGAAGGAAAATTAAAATTTATATCATTAGAACTCCTATTGATTGGAATGAATCCATTTATAATCGAAGGGAAAATTAATACTCTCAAATTTAAGGATATTTGTGAAATAAATTGTTCAATGATAATTCTTCTAGAGTAAGCATAATGAGGTCAATCATGGGGTGAATAAATTGTTCAAGGGAGAGATCATGAATATTTTAGAGTTCTAAATTTTTATTGTCATGACAATTGTACCAAACCCAAGTTCTAATTTAATTTTTAACAAGTCCTTGAGATTGTATGGTTTAACCTAGACCGGATCTTTGACCAGCTGGGATGCCGTTGCTTGAGGACAAGCAACAATTCAAGTTGGGAGGCGTGATCAGAGTCAAAATAACAATGATTTACGTAGGGTTTTGGCTTAGGTTTTGCATATTTTCTCACACTTATGTTTACTTTATTAGAGAAAAAGGCTACTGTCACCCTTCTTTATGTTTTATTGCAGAAAACAAGTTTTGGGACTATTTTACACCAAATGGAGCTAGAATCGGATCAATCGGATCAGCGACGCTCATTGTCTAAGTCTCTGTTACGGTCCGTATTGCCTAATACAGACCAGGCCTAGCACAGACCAGGAGATAGCGCTGGAAGCATCAAACCCTAACCGTCAAGGACCTAATACGGACCGTATCACCTGATACGGCCCGTATCCGAAGGCATCTCTTGGGGAATAACTGCCGACAGCTGTTTCCAGATCAGTTTCTTAGCCCCTACTCAACCTCCACACGTCCCTCCACTCCTATATAAGGCCCCTGGGCAGAAGGAACAATCATCTTTGTAATTAGGGTTAAATTTGATTAAAGTGAGAAGAGATGAGTGCTTGTAACAATACCGTTCCGCGGCTAAGTTCATTTTCTTAGGGCTAGGCAGTAAACCTTGTTACTCTTGATGTTTTGATATATATATTTCTGTTGATTATGATTTCTTGTTGTTGAAACAAAATACTTTTGTGATTTACTATCTCTTCATCTAATTTCAATGATCTAGTTTGAGTCCGTTAGGGTAGTGACAGTACTTTAATGGTAAGAGAAACTATTTGTATGAATTAGTCTCGTTGAGATTTATTAGGTTTATGTGAAGAAAACCTTAGCGGGGAAACCATAAACCAGACCAACAAAACGCGTACCAAATTCCATCACATGCGTAAAGTAAATCGCAGTGATCTGTGTAGTAATTTGGGGTATTTGAGAGATCAGACATTTGCGTAAGGTAAATCGCAGTGTCCTATGTAGAATCTCGGTGAAAGATCTGTCATTCTCGCTTAACATAAATCGCAGTGACCTATGTGGTGTCTTTCATTAAACAATAACAGGAATCAGACGCAACAGGAATATATTGTCAAAGCGGATTGAGTAGCAATGGTGTGCCGAAACCCTAGGAATTCTCATCTCTATATTTAATTTAATTACTTTTAATTGCTTCCTAATTTACATTGATCACAACAACATCTCTCAATTTACAGATCTCGCCTAGCCTTTCGAAAGATTGTGATTCGATCGCTCAAAGCATTGAACCAATATTCCCTGTGGATCGACCTCGAATATACTACTCAATAGGATTGTGCGCTTGCAGTCCGAACCGATAGCATTTACGAGTTTATAAATATTAAAAGAAACATTGCTCTCTTTTGAGTGATCAATACACGCAATGTATAAACACAATTAGGTAAGACAGAACCATCGAGTTGAAATATTTCAGTACCAGATTCATATTGTACCAACAAACAAACATGTACAAGCCAAACTTGTACCAAATTCATATTGATACTGCCCTTGAGGAGCCATTCTGTCTTCCAATACCATTACTAACTTGCTGCCTATGGCAATGTGGTATATGTAGGGTCTACCATCTGTGCTTCCATCATCAAATCAAGAGGGGGGATTTCAAGCACTACTAAAGGCAAATTCTGGACAATAGGTGACCAACCTTTTAGAGGTCAAAGAGTCAATGAGTGAATGGTTCGGGGAAGGCATCTCGAACAACAACCTGCATGAATAGTCTAGGGTATTGCCAACCTTTAATGGATAATTATAGATTTTTGGATTTACACATTAACACCATAGGGTATGTTTCTTTTTTGTAAATTTTTGTTGATGGGTGGTGCTTATATTTTGAGTTAAGGTAAATGTTCCATATTATACTGTGGATGTAATGTTATAATACAGTTGGTATTTTGGTACAATGCATGCTTTGTACATGCTTGATTGTAATATTGTCATTAATGCTAATTTTAAGCTTTCGTATTAAATTTCAAGGTGTTATGTTATTGTTATTTCTTTCATTGGAAAATGTATCATATTACCGGGTTGGTACCGGATAGGTAATGGGAAGATTTTAGAAACATGGCTGCTGATATGCTGGCATTAATTGTAATTATCTGTGTCGGATTATCAAGAGAAATATGATGAAATTATAGAGCATGCAAATAATCGGGTGGGACCCATAACACCCTACCCTTTCAAAAATATAGATGGGACCCACTATATCTATCCTTGCAAAAAATAAGGTGGGACCCACGCTGGTTTGCCTTGCAAATAATAAGGTGGTGTCCACTGACGCTAACCTTGCTAATAACCCAATGGGACCCACGCTGGCTATCCTTGCAAATAATCAGGTGGGGTCCACTCACGCTAGCCTTGCTAATAATCTGATGGGACCCACGTCAGATATCTTTGCTAATACCCAGTGGGACATCCTTGCAAATAATAAGTAGCGCCCACAAATGATATCATTGCTGATACCCAGTGGGGCCTACGCTAAATAACCTTGCTAATACTAAGTGGGGCCTACACTACATATCCTTGCTAATACTCAGTTGTGTGCTAAAAACCAAAGTATTAATATTAGCAAGCGTGCCTTTTGCAACCGCGACCCTTGCGGATAGTATAGCGAAATGTATTAGTAAGCGTAAGTCCTTGCAACAAGTCCGAAAATGAGTATTTGCATTGAGGCTTAAAGCAACGGGAGAATTTGCAAACGTAGCGCATGCAAATAGTGTTTTTGGACCTTGTAGCAAGAGTAAGCCGTTGCAACAAGCCAATTCTTACCATTGCCATTACTGGAGATTCTAGTGAACGGGCTATGAGATGAACAAAATATAATATATAAAGATACCTTTAGGAGACATTTTTGGCGAAAATTAATCATGCATGGTAGCGGGGCTATTGGATGACAATTCGGAGACACGTAGCATCCACCAGACCATTTCGTAAAAAACCAAGTTGACGCATCACGCATGCTATGGCGCCACGGAGGAACCAACTTAATTATCCACTTGGGAATTAAATCACAAAAAGCGTCTAAAAGTGGCATTGATTTTGCTTGGGACAAATATTTAAAAAGCGCAAGCAGTCTTTTCTGTTCTCCAGCCCTACCAGTAATTAATTATAGAATGACTTGGTACTCACGCCTCAACCCAATCCCATCTGCGATTCCACGGAGAATTCTTATCCACAGAGGAATTCATATCGTATACGATAATATACATTTTGAGTTTTTTGGAGAACGAATTTGGACAGTTAGATGTGTATTCACAAAAATATTAAAGGGGCTTTATGCATTACAAACATAGGACGGATTGGTGTATATATGGATTCTGATCAGACAGTCAAAATTTCAAAATCAAAATAATGTAGAGGATACAAACTCTGCATTGCCTCACCTTTAATTTTAAGTTTGAATCCAAAGCGTTTGAGTAGAATGTGGACCAATTTGATCGAAGCATATAACGAATGGGCCAGCTGATTCAACCTTATGTGATATGAATTCATCATCTATATATGGTACCTCATCGATTGAGTATGATCAAATCCATTCGTGATATCTTGACACGAATCTTAAAGAGAACTCGTACATTATAGGTTTTGGGTTAAATTGATCAGAATGTTCATGATTGAACAGTACGAATTCAAACTCAAACAGAAAGGATGATGTAACGTAGAAGATCCATGCATACTCATTTCACGGGCGGACAAAAAGTGCAATATATATCTCCCGCCCATGGAGTCTTAATCGTCTCACATTACCATGCATTTTTCTTCTATCGTTCAGACAAGTGTATATTCGCATAATGACGAATCGTACTGAGCGTGACAAAAAAGTAAAAAAAATATATATTAATTGTACGCACCAATTACAAACCAACACAAACAACATCGTAGAGATTTTTTCTTTGTTCTGTTGGATTTTACTTTGAAAACCTATCACAAAGGAAAGGAAGAAGTAGAGGTGGATGTCATGAAGAAAGAATTAATTAACAAGACAGTTGAATTGATGTGGAGAAAATGAGCAGACAAGATTTGTAAGGTCGGTAGATTTGTACGCTTATTCCACTATATATATCAAGTCCGAATTAATAATGGATTCTGACATTAACCGCAAAGAGAGCAAAAAAACTTTATAAAAAAATCCAGGATAATATTTAAACATTCTACGTTGAAATTCGTCAGAATACACATCTATGTGCCATTGTGCTAGCATGACACAATTAATAATTCGACTTGCTATAGGTATGAAATCAGGATGTCCTACCACTGTAAAAATAAAAATAATGTAAGTTGTTGATCCAGACGTCAGAACCTAAACATATACATTCAATGCTATACTACACCTACTTTTAAAATAAAAATAATATAAGTTGTTGATCCAGTCAGAACCTAAACATATACATTCCATGCTATGCTACACCTACATTTTGCATAAAAAAAATATCCTTTTAAATTGCACCAGTAGAAATTTCTGCAAATTTTAAAATATTAGTTGAAGGCATAAATAACAGTCAGTTTTGAACTTTTGATGATTTCATTTTAAATATTCATAATTAAACGAAGATATCTAATATGC
This sequence comes from Carex parvula, assembly GCA_025461045.1. NCBI lineage: Eukaryota > Viridiplantae > Streptophyta > Magnoliopsida > Poales > Cyperaceae > Carex > Carex parvula. The sequence goes on from JAJGRW010000559.1 coordinate 1,925,079, forward strand.
ATCAGTGTCATTTTGGATGATTTTAATTATTTTCAAGGTGTCCAGAATTAAACAAAAACATCTAATATTCATTAATCGAACTATATATGTAACCTGTTCTGTCTGAGTGGAAATCAACACAGATTCTTTATTGTATAAAAAATCAAGTTCAGTAATATCAAGAATCGTGCTGGAGCTAATCTTAAAAATTCCATCTCTGAAAATTAAAGGCTCTCTCTGTGCAGCACTGAAAACGATGCCGCGCGCCGGAGAGAATGAGAATCTTCTACCTAACAAACGAACACGTTTTTATTTAATTGATATTAGTCCAAAATATAAAAAGCGCAAGGATCGAGTGGAAAGGAAATGGAAATCTAAATAGATGATTGGAGCAGTGGTCCTCAGCAACTTTTTTATTGTTAGAAATTTAAAATCAAATTTTTAGAAACAAAATTGAGGTTTTATATTTTTTTTAGTAAGTAGATGGAACCGTATCATTAATTCGGTTATATTGGGATAGAAACCAATGGTAAAGAACCAGTAATTTGGTCTCACTGATTTTCACAATTTACTACATTAATGACTATACAGTGTGGAAAACCAATGGGACCAAACTAATAGTTGGACCGAATGAGCACTCTCCAATGAGTACTCGGGTGGAAGAGAGAAAATGAAAGTGATGAGAGAGTATGCGGATTTGACAGTTCCTACTTGGACCGAATCAATTGTTCAGTCTCAGTTATTTTTAAATTTTTTTGTGGTGAAACATTGCAACTTACAAAAAGTATTGAGACTGAACCATTGCTTCTGTTCTATTAGCCTGCCCTCACGAAAACCGGAAAAAAATCAGTTCTTACTATTTATTGAACAAAAAACAATCAATCCCTTTTTCGATAAATTGATTTTTTTATTTTCTAAAAAAAAATTGTGGTCCTCATCCAGGCTTTTGCGGCTGGGATTCAGATTTCAGCATCATCTAAACTTTTTGCCGAGGATGATACAAGCAAGGATAAAGACATTAATTAGTGTATAGCTACTAGATTATCGTAGTTATTACCTGATCTCATCGCCGTCCCATCACTTAGCTTATGGATAAGTATATTGATGCTTCAATAGGTTTGAGTACATAAATAATTTTGAAAGAGAGTTTAAATGCCTTTATTTATCATGTTTGCATTATTTTTTTAATAATTAAAAATTAAAAATTTACATGTCAAAATAAATTTGTTAGATGTGATATATTTTATTTTAAAAAAAATAATGAAAAAAGAACTTACAAAAAGTTCATTTTTTTTACAGCTTGGCTTTGTACTAAATGAATTCGAAATTTCAAAATTTTGCATGTACACGCATCACTCATGAAGTAGATTGGTTTCAACAGTTTCAATTCATCGTTTAAAGCCAATCAAATAAATTTTTGGAGTTGTGCTCCCCAAATTCACTCGGTGAGCACAACACACGCTCACTTTCATAAATTAGTATACATATTTTCTTTAATAGTATAAAAACTTGATTCAAAATATGAATATTGGATTGAGTTTAACAAAACAATTTTTTATTTATTTTCACTTTCATTAGTAAAATCACCTGTTGCAATAGTATGAACACACATGCTGTAATAATATATATACCTGGCTTAAAAAGTATAAACACCTACATAAAGTTTTTACCAAAGCAATTTATTCATTGTCCACTTCTACTGGTAAAAATACCTGTTAATAATATGAACATTTGTCTTAATAGTATAAGTGTATGCTTTAATTATATAAAATTTGTTAAAAAGTATATATAAGCAACCAACCAATTAAGTTTCTTAAAAAAAACATTTTTTTATTGTCAATTTTATTAGCATAATTAAGCATCTGTCATAATATTTAGTATAAATATACACTGATAATACACCTAATTCAAAATTTTAAACGACTATGTTGATAGAGACGTTGCGCTTGAGACGCGGATTAAGACCGTGTTTTTTTTAGGAGGTGAAAAACCATTGTTTGGTATTTTAAATAATAAAAACAGTAGAAAGACGAAATTAAAAGGATGAAAGTAACGGTTCTGTTAAATAAAAACTGAATTAATTAATGTTCCTTCCACTTGATAATTGCGGCTCTTTAGAAAAGCTCTTTGCGACTTAAACTGAGTTGGTGTCGTCCAATAAAATAAATTAAAAAATCCACTAACTTTAAAAAAAAAAATTAAATTAAATTACTAGGTGAAGTTAGCCTCAATTAACAAAGGGCCGCATAATAAAAGGAGCCGTTTTCTCCTTCATATTACAACATTCGCAGCGACTTTATTAAATGCAAATTGACATTTTTCATTTTCGTTCTCAACAATACGGAACGCTTTCAAATTTAAAAAGAATTCGCTTTCAGCAATGCGAAACACTTTCAAGTTTAAAAAAAAAAATTTATAGAAAGCGCTTTCAAACTCTTCAAACAAAAGGCGCCATTTGTTCTGCCGACATTTTTATTAATATTCAAAGTTAATTACAAATTAATTAATTTACCCATGATTTCCAACTTTTTCAAAAAATGTCCAAACCGGTCATAAAATGGCCGGTTTCCTCTCTCCAGAAGCTGGTCATTTTATGGCCGGTTTCCAATATTTTTTTTTTTACATACAAACTATTTTCTTCTTGTATATGATCTGTTTTGTGATTATGTAGTGTAATTTTATTTTGTCATTGTGTTGTAATATTATTTTCTTGACTATTTTTCATCAACTTGTGTCACTCACACCGACTCAATTTATTTCGAGATGCGTCAATTGGTGCCCCTTTAATCTTTAAAGTACTTATTCTGTTGTTTAAAGCACTTATTCAATTTTTTTTAATATTTTCTGTTTATTTTTTATGTTGTACTATTATTGTTATTGTTGTAATATTTTCTGTTTAGCATTATCATGATAATTTATTTTATCTGAAAAATATAAAAATAGTACCATAAAAGCACACATACAAAAGAACCGAAATATAGGATAATCTAAATATACCAAATATAAATAGTATACCAAATATAAATAAATAGTACAAAACTAGCCACGATAGTACTAAAACGGAGAGGGGGACCATCGCTCAGGCGGTACTCCGGCGTTCGCCCGGCGCTCGCGTGGCCAGACTCTATCTCTCGGGGTCTCCACACCAGCATCGGTGTAGTTGCGTCTCCGCTCGGCGATATCCCATATGTAATCACCCCTAGGGACTGTCGAGACTAGCGGGGGTGTACCGAAGATAAATGCAGTGAGCCCAATCCCAAAGTCATCCTGAGTATGAGACCCGCTACCACTAGGCTATCTATCATGTGGCATCTATGTGCCATATCGAGGTACTGGCGGTGCCGATATAAAACCCTCCTCGTATACCCCTAACTCATGAAGACTGCAGAGAGAAACTCGACATCCGTAGTATCGTGCTCCTAAGGCGGTGGCTGTGGCTGCATCTTGGCCAGACCCTACAATCATACATAATTTAGTAAATTTGATCTGAATGAAGAAATTTGTACAAACCTGACAGCTACTGAAGTATGACATACCTGAGTATGAACCGAACGTCCATGCTCACGTAGAATGCCGACCACCCAGCATTGGACAATATCCAACGATGGTAGTCCCACTCTGGATGCTCATCGGGAGAATGTGGCATCTCAGACATCCTAACAGGGCTCTCGTCGGGCTCGGTCGGATCTATCTCACGCCAGTTGATGTTCTCTCTGGCGTCTCGCAGCATCGTGATGAGCTTCCCACCGTGCCCGGCATCCTCAACATAATTCACATTCTTCTTGAGGGTGCGGTACCCAAGATGTCTCCAGTTCTTCTTTGCGGTGCTAAATGATAAGTAGTGTTTTGTTAGATTTTTTAATGTTTACTTTGATTTGTAATAAATATTATGTTTTGTTAATATCTATATTTTTGTATTTGCAATTTATTTTGTTTATATTGTTTGACTTATTCTAGTGATAATAATTATGTCTCATTGTCAGACAAATTAATTGGTGTTTTGAGGTTAGTTGTTATGTTTACAGTATATAAAGTGTCATATTATAGAGTTTTACAGTATATGTTCATAAAATTATAGTTTTTGGATGCATCACATCGAAAAAGATAAAAAATTCACAATTCACAATTTAGTTTACAAAATTAAAAAATTCAGTTTACAGAGTTATGTGATAAGGTTTACAGAATTCAAAATAATTGGATGTAGCATCTAGATGCAAATTAAAAAAAATAAAATAAAATTTTGAAAAAAAATAATTTCAATTTTTTTACCGGTTTACGTATTCAACAAAACTGTCTACAAAACTATGTGAAAAGGTTTACAGAATTCAAAATAATTGAAAGTAACATCTAGATGCAGATTTGAAAAAAAAAATTTGAAAATTTCTTTTTGAATTTTTTTTTACATATATATGTTTACAGAATTTTAAAATGGGTACACTTAGTTACAAGTGTTGAAAAGTTGTTAGAGATCTTCTAGATGCAGTCCCAGTGGTCCAGGTCAAAGGTCTACAAGTGGTCCCGGTCAAAGCAGTTAAAGTTGTTAAAGTGGAGGTTTATTGGGTATCACACGGTAATGAAAAGTTGTTATGTTTGCAGAATCATGGACCGCATATGCTTATACAGTTCCCAGCATGGCGATCTCATGCCCGCACTCCTTGATCGAGGACAAAAGCTGAAAAAAAATTATTTTGTTAGATCAAACCTTGATGACTATTCAATTAGGGAAAAACTATATAGTTTTAGGTGTATTACCTAGCGAGCCCATTTGATGCCGTTGGGATGGTAACCATCATCGGTTTTGACCCTGTCGCGGAGATGGGCACCTAATCGCCCTGCAAATACACACTGGCCATGCAGACCTGCATGTACCAAGCATCGTACCTCAACTGGGGATGTCCCTGGGTCTGAAAGATGACATATAGCTCATGATAGAAGTCCAGATATTGGGGATCCTCCGCCTTACTGTAGTACTCTTGCATATGGTTGCTCCAGTCCCAGTCTGTTCGCCCTTTTGTGGCTCATCATGTAAGGAACACGTTAGTTGCAATACAAAACTATCAAGTAATATGAGGTAGTTGATAATAGAATACGACTTACTTGTGCAGGTCTCTGAAGGTGGACCTCGGCAAAGATAGATCTGTGGGAATCAACGGCCCTAGTCCAAACTGACGAAGTACCCAATTTGAGTAGTGGTGCTCCACTATCCAAAAGTGTACGAGTGGACCTCTGTAGTACCACATCTCCCGCTCCCGCTCCTGCAGACAACTCCCCGGCAATAGCTCCTCCTCGTACAACTAATAGTACGGTGTCCACTCAACAAGATCCGCAGCCAAACTCTGCAGCTCTGAATGGACTGGCCTGATCCCAATGGTACTATCATGGGTCCGATCTATGTAGTGGTAGAAACCGTGCCACTTCTTCCCGTATACTAGGCATCTCCAAGTGTTGGGCACTCCCCATGCCGGAGCCTCATTCTGGATAGGCCGGTCCACCGATAGATGTAACCACGATCAGTGCTGAAGCAGGAGTACCGACCCATACATCTGCTTCGCCTTCTTCTGCATTTTCAAGAACTTTAGCCGTTAAGGTATTTGGATTGATTGATTAAATAATTAAGTAAGAAAAAAGTTAGAGACATACCTCACAACCACGGCACTGGTGGGAGTACAGATGAGCTAGGACAGCCCTACCCCAGTTGTACGGCGATGACTGCTCAAGGTCTACCAGCAGCGGGAGATACATCATCGGCATCATATCACCGCTGGAATCAGGAAACATGACAGAACCAAAAAGGTCCATCACGTAGCTCCGTGTATATCTGCAATACAAAACATATAAAAAATCTAATAGAAATAAAAGTAATAGAAACAATTTATAGTAAATGGAATAGAAACAATTTATTGGAAATTGATTAGTATAAACCCTCGCTGAAGTGCTCTCGTAACTTCGTCATATTCATATGGAATTTGGACTGCCCACGATTCCCAATGAGAGAAAGAGGATCAGCTCCCAACAACCACTCAATATCACCTCTGAATCTCTGGCTGTCAGATACGACGCCAACGGGTGTGTTATGGATAGGCAAACCCCAAAGGGCACTCACATCCTAGAGTGTCACTGTCATCTCTCAGAATGGCACGTGGAACGTGTGCGTCTCAGGACGCCATCGCTCCACCAGTCCTGTGATGAGATATGCATTGATGATGTTTCTCTCCGTCCGCAAGATGTCTACAACCTGGTAGAGACCCAGGTTGATGAGGTACTGGTCCATCACCTCGTAGTACCGCATGTGAACGCACCGCAACTTCACATCTAAAAGAAACGTGTCATACATTAAAAAAAGTAGTCCACACGGTGTTACCATAACAAAATTTGAACTCAACAAAATTTAAAGAAAACCTAAAAAAAGGTACGTCCCTCACGAGAAGCTAGTGAGACTCGGTGATCGTCGTGGGGCATCCACAGGAGAGGACTGATATGCTCGGTGGTGCTAGTACTAATCGGCTCGTCAACTACTGGACGACAGGTAGACTGTGCTCTACGCATCCTGTGTTGGGATTTCACGTGTATGCTTATATAGTGAGAATTTAAATTTTTTCTATCACTACTTGACTCAATACACGAAAGATCTTATTTATATGACAATTGCAAACAAAATTTTCTTCAACAAACTAAAGTGTACTAAATTAATATAAATTAATCTCATCTAATTTATTGCAAGAGAAAATAATGGAAACCTTTACCTAAAGAGATTGTCAAATCTCTTGATGGAGAGAAGCCGGTTTCCCTTCTAGATCTCGTGTTCTTCTCGAAAGCGCCTCTTGGTTCACCTTGAACCTAAACAACGAACTTGCACACCTCTTAGATAGATGGATGTGAAGTTCAAAGCTTAGATCCAACCACCTAATGATCTTCAAATCAACAAGCTATTTGATTTCTTGGTGGCTAAACCTATCAAGAAGAGATGAGAGAAGAGGTGTAATTTTCGGCCAATGATTGAACCACCTTCTTAGGGTTTCGGCCTTGAGAAAATGGGGCTGCTCAAGGAGATTTCGGCCAAGGAGAAAGGAGCAGAAAATTAGAGCTAATTTTCCTTAATTACACCCCTTTAAATAGGCAAGGGGTTAGGGCTACTATTTGTGTAAAGTTTAAACTATTTACACATATGCCACTAGCCTTATTTAGTCATTTTATCATCTCTAATCTCATATTGTGATTGGTTTAGTAAATTAATTTATGAAAAAATAATATTAATCATATTATTCTATTATGCAATATTCTTATTATTCTTATAATGCATTCAAACATTATACCAAATAATATTTGCATAACTTCACAAATTTATTTATGATCTAAGCATGTCATATTATGACATTTTATTTTAGTATTTCATCTCATGTATTTTATCTAATACATCATTATGAAATATAAAATACTTGTTGTTTCTCTTCAGTTGGTGTGACCGTACAGATGATCTATGTCATCTTGGCAATAATATAAAACTTTATATTATTAACTATAAGAGGTTCTATCATTACATTATAGTTATCCAAACGACATAGTAATCATTTACTCAATCCACTAATTTCGTGTCTATCCTTGTCACATGATATTATGAATAATATGCAAAATAGGATCGTGTCATTCTTGCATTATATTCGTTTTCTTGGTCTCTCAAGTGAATTATAATTATAACTACATAAGATATATTGCATGCGATATAATTTCACTTTACCAAGGGGCCAGTAATATCATAACTCAAATTGAGGGACAATAATAATATTAACATATAGATTTCTCCCGCACAAGTTGTACACAACGAACTACTATTTTATTTCTATCATAAGATAGTATTTAAATAGCAATCACATTATATACTTCTCATGTGAAAAACCTACACATCTCATATCTAAGATTCCAAAGACACAATGAAAACATTAATGACACAAAACACAATTCATATAATGTTCCATTCATTTAGGTCATGTTCAATATATAAAATACACATTTATATATTCATGTTATTAAATAATAATGCTTTATCAATATTTATAGAACTTCAATGTACTTTAATCAACATGTCAATCTTCCTCGGTAATTAATGTTCCTCCTTAATTATCACGATTGTGAACATATTTAGTGATTAAATGGTTCTCATCTTTAGAGTTCTATGGTTCAAGACCAAGAGCATCTTCTTGAACACTTCCAAAAATATAACATATAAATCTCAAGGAACATGAATAATAACATTCGTAATAAAATCATGAACAACATATAAATTATTATTAAAAAGATAACTTTCAAAACACACATCTTTATCCTGATGTCAAAAATAACCTAAAATAGACCAATTGCGGTTAAAACAAGCTAAATAGGCTTAATTCTGCTTAAACATGCTAAAATAGGCCAATTGCGATTAAAATAACCTAAAACATGCTACAATAGGCTACAATACCCTAATTTCGGTAAAATATGGTAGAAAGGGCCAAAATAGGCTTTTATGCATAAATATGCTAAAATAGGCCGATTGCGGTTAAAATAACCTAAATTTTACAATATGCTACAATATCCTAATTTCGCTAAAATATGCTAAAAAGGACCAAAATAGGCTTAATTCTGCTTAAACATGCTAAAATAGGTCAATTGCGGTTAAAATAACCTAAAATATGCTACAATAGGCTACAATAACCTAATTTCGGTAAAATATGCTAAAAAGGGCCAAAATAGTCTTAATTATGCTAAAATTTGCTAAAATTATCCAATTGCACCTAAAATAACCTAATTGCGGTTAAAATAACCTAAAATATGCTACAATAGCCTAATTTCGGTAAAATATGCTCAAATGGTCTAATTTTCCTAATTATGCTAAATTCGGCTAAATTACGCTTAATTAGCCTAATTATGTTAAAAAGGACCAAAATACCCTAAAATATGATCAACTCTGCTAATTACACTAAATTACAACAAATTATCCTAAACCCTAAACCCTAAACCCTAAACCCTAAAAATAAAATTTAAATTAGATAAAAAAAATTACCTTAAAGAAGAGAGGAAATTCGGTTGAGAGATGAGTGAGTTGTGAGGAGGAGAGAGAAAAAAGGGGTATTTATCAAAGGTTTAAATAGCGTTTATCGCGTCATAGCGTTTCTATTGAAAAAACGGCGCTATGGCCATATAGCGGCGCTATATGGCCATAGCGTCATAGCTTTTTTGATCTGAAAACGCTATAGTGCGCTATTTAGAACATTGGTATTTATAGGGTTAATTACGGGTAAAAAAAAAGTCAGAAATCGTGGATAAATTAATTAATTTGTAATTAACTTTGGATATTAATAAAAATGTCGGTTTGTTCTGTACAACTCTCCAAAACAAAACTCCATAGCGGCCCAGGTAAAGATTTTAGCAGAGCAGTTTTGGCTTCGTGCGCGCACGAACCATAGGGTGCAAACGGATTGGATAATATACGACCGTATCTAGATCTGTATCCGTAATTAGATATGGATATCCGATATCCGAATATCCGTGCGGATACGGATACAAATATGATTTTGAATTTTAATTATCCGTATCCAAATAGTAGTATATATATCATATATTTTAATATATATTATGATAATATTTATGTATATATCTACGGATATCCGAGATCCGATCCGAATCCGTATCCGAAAAATAAAAGCGAATCGAATATGGTTTTACCACTATCCGATTTGTATCTGATCCGTTTGCACCCCTTGTGCAGCTCTAGTTTGAATCTAAAGTCCGTGCTCTCCGTGAAACCAAAACTGCTCTGTTAAAATCATTACCCGGATTAGGAGTCAGCTAATATATTAATATTATCATTTGCTATTATTTTAATGTTCAGATTATTATAGATTAGTATTTAGTTAAATAATTGAAGTATTTAGGAAATCTAAATAATTGTTAATTCGTAGATCAATATTAATTGAACTGAAAAAAATTAATAACAACAAGATTGAGAATAAAAAATTAATGGGAATAATGGGAAGGGAGTGTTGAATCGGTTCTAACTGAAAAGGTATACGATATTTTCGTGTTTAGCTTAATATATAGCAACTAATAGTGTATACTTAATTAAATGACCTAAATGTTCAAAAAGTATATATGAATAATTAAAGCTTCATGAACCGGTTCAATTTAATGATAATGCCTGAACACTTTTTTTTTAAATCACGGAGTTATATACAATGCTAATTGTGAAATGGAATATGGAAAGCAAATTTATATTGATTGAATGGTCATAAGCGAGCGATTTCACTCGGCATGATTTTTTTTTTTCATGCATACTGGTTTAAGGTTTGTGCATATCACGTTTGTGCGAATCTTAACACGAATCGGTTGGCTCCGATCAGACATCAGACTGATTTTGGCTCGATGCCCATTAAACGCCTCCCTCCCTAGAAATACGAGCAGGAACGGAGGAAACTATGTGAGTTAAGATTATCCTGTGTCTTCCTCAGCCAGTGTCAGTGCTCACTGATTTCACTTCAAGTATATCCATTTCCATTAACAAATCCTAGTACAACCACAATTTTCTAGATAAAGAAGTTGGATACTTTTATGTTCCATTGAAATGAATTTTTATGAGAGTAGATGAGGTTCTTATCACAAAAATTTCAGTTAAAATTAATCAGGATAAGATTGAGCATCGTAATTAGCACGTAACTCTTCTTAATGCCACTCTATATGAGTTCCACTATAGCCCGATTAGAATTTTTAATTTTCTTTTAATTCACCTTTTACACTAATGGTTATATTTGGTTGTGAAATAAGATGTGGAATAAACACTTCACACTTTAAGCTGTCAAAAATGAGGAACAAAACCGAAATAGCAAGATGTAATTACTAATTACGTACGACGGAGTAGGAATGAATTCTAGTAGTCCGGTTTGAATTTTCAACTTTCTTGTTAATCCACTTTATTGACTAATGGTCATGTTTGATTGTGAAATAAGAGATGGAATAAATTTTTTACTTCATACATAAGCTGTTAAATAATTAGTAAAACATAAAAAGTAAAGATGGAATTACGGTCAAGTAAATTAAACTCTCTTTTCAACTAGATTATCTTACTCTGTTTGTAGAGTCTACTATCTTTTTTTTTTTTTATTTGAGAATCTTGACAGGTGTTGCCAAAGATTCTATGACCTACTGTCATGTCACAGACAAAGATTCATTTTCCGATTTCTCTCTCGTCAGTCGTCATATAGTGACTTAAGTAACAAATTACATTGCAAAGTCACATTACCAGCGGCATTGTAGGTTCCATATATTTCAACTCTTCTAGGGGACTCTTGAATATTACATTGCAAAGTCAATAATAATAATAATAATAAAATAAGAGATGAAGTGTAAGAAATAAAATATAGGAAGTTGACCCCACTCTGTAGCTATATATAGCCAACGCAAGAGACGGTTCTAACCACTCTCTCTCAGTCAATTCTCCTCTGCTCCAATAGATACAAAAACAGAGAACAAGCATCAGCAGCTTCAATCTGTACCATACATATGCTTTAATGGCAACTAGAAATGCAGTGTACTATTTCTTCCTTGTTGTTCTCCTCTCTGCCATTTTGATCGCCGACTCGAGAGTTCTAGAAAGGATCGAGATAACCAATTGTGTTAAAGCCTCAGAAGCAATCAAGGCAACTGTTGTCGTCTCTCATCCACGGCCGAGCAGAGAAGTCCCAAATCTCGGCGAGTCGAAGAGGCTGAGCCCCACCGGACCAGACCCACAACACCATTGAGAAATACATCCGTAGGAATTTAATTTTTCTGTCTTTTTGTTTCCTCTGTTTCCCTCTCAAATGTTCAAATTTGAAATGTGGAGTAATAGTGTGTCAAAACAGGGGAGCAAAATTAGTTTCTTGAATAACAGAATAAGAGACTGTTTTATATTATAGAGCGTTTGATTTTTGCTTGAGTAAGTAATCCAAGCTATAGAGATTAAATTTTGCTTGCTTATTTTTATGAAATGATAATGTGTTTATCCTTGTGGAATCCATCTAAATTCAAGTTTACTTTTTGTTATTAAAGAAAGCTTAATCTGTCCTTTCTCTTTCTACATTTAATTTCTTTCTATTATATCATGTTTAGTTCATGTATGGCACACTGCTGGAAACCAGGAACGAACTAACTCAACCGTACCGCTTTCTCGATCAATTTATGGGACTAAACTTTGCTGCTATATTTGTTAATTTTATAAAAGTTGATTGTGGAATCCACCAAATTATGAAAAAGTTTTGATCTTTATTTTAGTTGTGCTGTGGTCACACAAGCTGGTAGTACCTTTTTCAGTTATTGCTTTTATTTGCTTCTTTATCTTTCTTTCTCTTGTTGGATGTATAGTATATACTTTGTTTTTTTTTTTAAATTTAATTTGAGCAATGAAATTTCATCAAAGTGTACACGCTCGATCAATCGTGTAAGAACATAAACAAAACAAGAATCTATCAATCAAAATTCAAGGTGCGCGCGATCGGGTTAGATACCACTTGAAAGATGGAACGGACTCCGCTGCTTTTATGAGAGAAAAGTAGGATTCTGCTTTTTCTATCTCAACCATTCAAAATCGTTAAAATCTGTGCATAAAAAAGTTCTTTTATCGAGATACAGAGCCTTATCCGTGAAAGATACCGCCGTTTACATCATGCTTCTCCACTTCTTGTCACCTAATTAGTACAATTGTACTTGCTATACGGAGGCAGAGCTCAATAAAATAAGTATAATGACTTCATCCAAAGGTCTGTTTCTTGATACCTAATTTGAATCGCCAAATTGATACAAATCAAAATTATGTCGCCGAAGATTGATTTAGAAGCGCATACTTTTAGAAATTTTAGCTTGAATCTTAAATTGGGATGAAGGACATAAAATATAAATTCTTCTACAATACAATAATGAAACAATATTATCTATAGTTGTAGTAGCGGTCTTAAGACGACCCCCTGTCTTATTGCAAAAGATTAATTAGGTGATGCGGCTATTCCTACACTTGTGTAGGATGGAATAGCGGTTATTCCCGTGTGTAATGAGGGAGAAAAAAATACTTTTTTTTTTTCTGGAATTCTACTAACACGGTTCGGATTTGACAGAGTTGACACTGCTTCTATCTCCACGTTATGACAATTCGTTTAAGACTCCACTTACTTATCTTTCTTTTTCCTTAGTCCTCTGCTATGTCGCTTGCAGGAGGAGTTGCAAGAAATCACTATTCAAAAAATATACAATCCAAACAACATTTTTACTAATTAAATAACACAACATTCCACTATTTTCACACTAATTCAAAAATTACTATTTTCTCTCCATTCTTATCTACTATAATATCAATTGCTCTATTTTTGTACTAATTCTTCCACGATCCAAATGTTATATAATCGGTCGAATGCTCTGAACTCAATATTTGTTACTAAAAATAATTTGAATGTTTTGTTTAAATAACTTTAACAAAGACAACTAACAATGCAACTCATCTTAATTTTTCGTTTGAGGGAAGTTCCACCATGAAATATGAAAATTTGCAAAACAATCCACACAATGATGCAACCATAGCTGGGGCCTAGGGTATATTATACTTGAGGAGGGTTCAAATGCCTCCATTTTTCATGCCTCCACCATGCCTCCATTTTTAAAAACTTTAATAACTCAAAATTTAAAACTTAAAAATCAAAATAAAACCGTTGGATATGATCTAAATCATTTTATCTATACACGTGTAAATTTTATGACATTTCAATTTTGTTTTGGTTGTCATCAAGAGCTTGTAAAAAAACATATAAATGTGGATAATTTCTAGACGTTGATTTTTCAACTTATTGATTCACATAAAAACAAAATCAAAATGTGATAATTTTTATGAGCACATAGATAAAATGATGTAGATCATATCCAACGGTTTTATTTTGACTTTTAAGTTTTAAATTTTGAGTTATTAAAGTTTTTAAAAATGGAGGCATGATGGAGGCATGAAAAATGGAGACATTTGAACCCTCCTCATTATACTTATAGATATAATAATGAGGTTTTTATTTCTAACTCTCAACCAAATGACCAATAGACATTAGTAACTGACACCAACTTTGTGTTTTTGGGAGCCACTTTAAGTTTGGACGAGGTGGACCACTCAAAATATAGTGGGGGCATGTTTAATAATTACAAATTTTTTGGGGATATTTTATACTCAGCAAAATTTTGCCATATGCGCAGAGGAAAATAAATCTGCTGCGATTCCGAGGTAGATCGCAGGAACCTGCGATCCCATCTCAACTGTTGGTCTTTATCGAGATGCGTGCGTGAAAATTTACTTTTTAAGAACGTTTCTGAGATCCGCGCTCGAGAAAATTTGAACCGTTGATCTCGGAATCGCAGGGTCCTGCGATCTGCCTCGGAATCGCAGCAGATTCGGACTCATGCGCAGAGATACTGTATTCCACCAATTCTCAGTGGAATCTTAAATATGAGTTCCAAATTAAGTGCTTCATTTTTAAGTGATATCTCTACTTGTAATCCTACCATGTTAATTTAAGATAGTGATGAGAACAGTTAGTTACGTACAGTTGCCAGGATATATAAATTAAATTATTAAACACTTAAAGCTCACTGGCTTTTATTTGACCAACAGTTGTAGAAACTAGACCTAAATTAAGTCGGTGTGTGACACCGTGGGGGCATTACATGATAATGCAAAAAAATTAGCTCTTTTTGCTAATTGGGTCTAGTTTGACTTGCAATAATACATTATAAACCCACATATATAAATTTTGACACAAAATCAAAAATTTGTTTGTGGACGTTAGGATTTAGCATGATGACGGCATATATATAGGCCCCAATTTTTTTGTTTTGTTCTTTTTTAATTTGGATGCAAACGAAGAAAATGCACTAAATACGTCCTTGACTCTTCACACGTCCTTGACTCTTCACAAGCTCCAACTTCTAAATAAATTGACCTTTCCGAAAAGAAACAATTTTGTATTTAGTTCATGAGCAGAACTATGGTGTGATGCGCTCACACCGTGAGTGCACCTCCTACAACATACATTTTCAAAGTTCAAATAGTCGATTCGAACCTTCCAACGTGTTCTTCATATTAAAATGTGCTTGGAGACCAAATTTTACATTTTTTGAAATTTTTTTACTATTTTTTCAGAATTTTTGAAAAAACTAAACAATAATTTGAAACAATAATTTTCAAAAATTCTGAAAAAATAGTAAAAAATAGTAAAAAATTTCCAAAAAATGTAAAATTTGGTCTCCAAGCACATTTTAATATGAAGAACACGTTGGAAGGTTCGAATCAACTATTTGAACTTTGAAAATACATGTTGTAGGAGGTGCGCTCACGGTGTGAGCGCATCACACCATAGTTCTGCTCTTTAGTTCATATTGGATAGCCACTACAAAAGCGTTTCATAAGCTGATGAGCACAGATGCAGTCTTATTTCAAATAATTAATTGGGTTGTGTGTTTTTGCCTTTTTTTTTTGTCTTTTTCACCAGACCGTACTCTTCTATTCTATTCTATTCGGTATGTTTGGTTGCATTCAGAATAAGTAATTTTTGGAATTAGGCTATTCGGAATAGCCTATTCGTTGTTTAGTTGGATTAAAATAGCTAGAATAGTGAATCCAAATTTTTTGCCTCATTAGAATAAGTTATTCTTAAGAGTTTTGAGATTTGACTATTCTAATAAGACAAACAATAACTATTCTTGATTTAGCTATTCTAGCTATTCTTGTTTTACAATCAAACATACCAGGCTAAGTAGGAATTCGAATTCATATCACATTAGGTAACTCAAAACTCTAAGTTTAGATCTGGATCATGTGATCTACTTTGGCACGAATATTAAAGAGACTTTGTGCATGTCATTTCAGGCTGTACTACTCCGAATTCTGATAAGACAGTTTAGATCTAAATTCAAAATTTGAGTTACCTCAGAGGATCCGGACTCATAGGAATTCAGATAAGGTGAGAGATCTTACCCTATTAGGTTAGATCCACACCATTTAACTTAAGTATGTATGAATCTTAAAGCAGGCTCCTCTGTATTCAAATAGGTGAGTAGAAATAGGGTGTTCTTAAGCTCACCAAGCCTCTTTGTGAGCTTAACTCAAAACTCTTGAATTGGTTTCAAGCGACACATCCAAACCGTTGAAACTGATCTACTTCATGAGTGATGAGTTTACATGTCAAGTTTTTAAAATTTTGAACTAATTTAATATAAAATCAAGTGGTCAGAAAAATGATGAAAAATGAACACATTCAAATTAACTTATAAAACCATCTTTTTTTAACCGCTTGACTTTAAACTAAATTAGTTTGAAAATTTATAAATTTGACATGTAAATGCATCACTTGTGAAGTAGATCGGTTTCAACAGTTTGGATGCATCGTTTGAAGCTAATTCAATAGGTTTTGAATTAGGCTCATAAATGGACTTGGTGAGCTTAAGAACACCCTAGTTCTACTCCAAATAGGTTCCAAAAAGATTGACTTATTTGGAAGTATTTTATTCTCTGCAGTACTGCAGGCTGTACTCACTCGCTGAGTAGATGGTTCAGGTCGCGTACATTTGCAATCGCAATTTTCGAACCATAATTTCTTAAATCCTTATCCTCAAATAATTATTTACAATAACAAAGAAACTACTTTTTTGAGGTTGGCAAATATCAAAACGTTTGTTCCGAAGCAGTGGTGCAACCAATTAATTTTTTAATTTTCAAAGTCCAAACGGTCGATCCAAACCGTTAGATATGATCTCTATATTAAAATTTGATTGGAGATCAAATTTTACATTTTTTGGAATTTTTTACTATTTATTAAGTCAGTTTTAAAATCGCTGATTTTAATAAACAGTGAAAAATTTCTGGATCATTGAAAATATCAATTTTAAAACACGCTTAATAAATAGTAAAAATATTTCAAAAATGAAAAAATTGTTCCACATTTTAATATAGATTGAATGTTGAACGGTTTGAATCGATTGTTTGAATTTTAAAAATATAAAAACCAAAATATTTGTTCCACAACCTAGGAACAAACATTTTGATATTAGCCAACCTCCTATTTTTTTTCCATTGAGGTATCTGTTTGATCTAATGTTTTGAAATGCCTTCTAAGAGATGGATTAATTAATGATGATGATCTTTTTTATGACAATGTTGACATTCGTAAAGAGTAATTTATAATTTATAAAATCCAATAAATATATATACTATATACACATCATATACATTACAATGATAAAATTTGATGTAACTTCCATAGCTTATCAAATGACATGAAATATTAAAAGATATTTAAATTACAAAAAAAGTAATAGACAACCAATATACAAATAATTAATGCTTATATATTTCTTTTTCCTATTTTTTATGTGATTTGAAAAAACCTTGTTAAAATTATCAAGATTATATATTATAAAAGAATTTTAAACCTTGTTAAAACGTTGTTAAATTATCACCCTTATTTATAATAATATTTCTAAATTATTTCTATTGAATTAAAATAACTTGTTAGTTTTGTTTCGATCAAGAGATTAATCGCACATCTAATACATCTATCAGATGTTCTTGAGACGCGATAAGCATCACATCTCCTCCGCTGGATCCATATCCTCGACGGTACCGTAAAAGATTCCCTTTTACAATTAGCTATTTACAGTTTGAGATTAACTCTCAGCCAGTTTGGGATTCGGGCTGACTGAGGGGCAGTATTATTAGGCTTTGAGATTCGTGCCAAGTTAAAAAGAACGGTCCAAATCAAGTAATTGTAAAAGATTCCCTATTACGGTACTGCACTGGATGTGAATTCCTCCTCCGCTTCCATTCACCCATTCAGGCATGGATCTACAACCAAGTCTTAGAGTGCTTATCAGCCTTCATAATTTTAAAATTTTAGTAATATTTATTGAAAATTAATTGAATTTTTCTTTTAAAGTTTTTATATAGTGCATCTCCTCTAATAAAATACAAATTATGTATTTATAACTTAATTTAAATTTCACTTTGTAGTTATGAATTTTTAAATTTGAATCTCAATTACCATAAATTATATTTTACTTTCTTGCTTTTTAATCTAAAATTTTCTAGTTGCCATGCTCATACGCAAACCAACTGTATCTTACACGGCCGAAAGAAAATTAAATCAAAAGAACCCTGTTTAGTCGGCTTAAAGAAATTGATAAAGTTATTTAAAATTATCTTTACATCATGGCAATGGGTCCAGTTCATATAAAAAATAAAAATAGTTGGGCCTAGTTCAATCCAACCGACATTACATCATGGCAATGGGTCCAGATCATGTAAATGTAGTCTGAATTCATTACTTTGTTGGGCTACTCACTTTTTATCAAAAAGCGCAAAAAATATTGTTGGGCTAGTCTAAACTGGTCGGTTAGGCTCAACCCAACCAAGCGCACATGTCCGATTTGTTAAATGCCGATTTTGATTTTGGTCATATCAATTTGAACTTACATTCCTTTTTGTTTATGCAACAATTCCTAGTGTGTAAAAGCACAGTAACCAATTCGGAATACAACAATAATTGGATGATGTTTAAATTTAGTGATACAGATATCATACATGTTTATTTAGAAATAATTTGTTGTTTATTATTTATATAGCGAGGCAACGGCACTATGCATCAATATCTCAATTTTTAAAGTTCGAACAACTGATTTGAATCTTTCGACATGGTATCCACACGAAAATATACTTGTTGATCAAATCTTATATTTTTTTAGAAACTTTTTTACTATTCCTTAGATAGGTAGACACTTGATCTAAAGATTTTAGTCCATTCAAAAAGTAGTGAATTTCTACCTATCTAAAAAAATAATAAACAAATTTTAAAAAATAGTAAATTTGATCAACAAGTATATTTTCATATTAAATTACGTTGTACAGTTCATATCAATTGTTTCAACTTTGAAAAAGAAAATATTAATCTGGACTAGAATCATAATTTTTATATCAAAATACTAATATAGGTACAAAATAAATAAGAAGTTTCATATTTTTTTAATAATATGAGATTAATATGTACAATTCTTCAAAATTGATAAATTTTTTGGAACTATGATATTCTTAAGCTCACTAAGCCACTTGTGAGCTTAACTCTAAAAAAAATCTACCAATATGAACGACAAATTCAAATTATTGAAACCGATCTACTTTACCAGTGATGTGTTCACATGTAAAATTTATAAATTTTCGAATTAATTTAATATAAGTTAAGTGGTTAAAGAATCATGAAAAATGAACGCATTAAAATTAATTTATAAACATATTTTTTACTGTTTGACTTTATACTAATTAAAAAATTTAGAAAATTTGAATATAAGCACATCAGAAGTAAATTGGTACTAACAGTTTTAATTAGTAATTTAAAATCAATTTGATAGGTTTTGAAGTAAAACTCACCAAAAACACTAGTTCTACTATATCTGCCGACATTTTTATTAACATCCAAAGTTTAATAGAAATTAATTAATATACCCATATTTGCTATTTTACAAAAATACTTTATTAGTCTTGTCAGTTGTCGTATTTGATTTTGCCAGTTTTATTGTCTGGATAAACCGGTAAAGGAAGACAGCCAAAAAGCATGATACCTTTTCTTTACTTTTTTCATTTTTTTTCTTGTTAGATAGTGTAGGATTTACTTATTTTTGTAATTAAGTTAGGTGAAGAACAAACCGAAACCCTGTTTTAAATGGTTTGCAAACCGACCCATTAATCAAAGAATTTATCTGATAAATTGCTTTCTGAGTTTGACTAATCTATATCTATTTTTATTGCTTATCCAGTAGGCGTGCAAAGAAATTAAGCATTAATCACCGGCATTCTATTAAATGCGAAAAAAATATCCAAAAAGTAATACATTGGTGAAAGACTGCCCATGAAGATAAGATAATGTTAGCTACTTACAAACTTATCTTGTTTCATAATCCCTTCGAATGCTATACACATGTCAATGCCTACAAAGGAGACTTATTAAAATAACTTTTGACTATATATGTAATCGCAATAGATTTCCAAATTGGGAAGGTACTTGTCCTGTCCCACATTTTACTTTTCAAAAAAGAACTATGAGTTCATAGCTTGCTCTTTTCAAATTGCCATAGTGCATCACATATTTTAGAAATGTTTACGTGAATCACATTCCATCTTTTTGTGTATTATGATTCATAACACATCACAAAAAGATGGAATGTGATTCATCTTTTAATCGAACAAGTTGAACTTCGCAAAATTCAATATTTAATGAGATTAACGGAGCAACTTCCGACATTTTTATTGATATCCAACATTAAATACAAATTAATAATTATACCCAGCTTTGATGGGTATTTTTAAAAATGCCCAAACCAGCCAAAAATGGCCGGGCGGGATTAAAATTAGAACCGACCATTTTTCACCGGTTGGGAATTTTTTTTTTTAGCGGTTTGTCGTGCAGTTCATCGTGCAAGAAACTGAAGCGAGAATCAATTTGTTGCAGACTAGTATACTGTAAACTATCATAAAAGTATTTGGAGTGAAGGTTTGTTCCTTATGGCAATATGGGCAAATGACCAGTTTGCCAGTCTCCTAGAATTCTTCCTAGCAAGGCTTGGAGGAGAAATCACACCTGTCATGTAATGACCATGGACAAAATACAAGGTAGGCGAAGGGGCATCAGACTCGTCGTTCCACTACCGACAGAAATAGAAGAGGTATGTAACATTCATCAAAAATTTTATTTCATTCCAATTTTAACTAGCTTACTAAGTAACAAATGCAATGCAGAGGGCCAGAAATACAGCAAATGCAGCAGAGGCAACTGGGTCACAAGGGTCACGGCAGAACACAACTACAAGCCGTTTAGATGTATCTGTTATGTTTGCAGAAGCAATGAGAGAGGCAGTTGCCATGGGAGGAGAGACGGTTAGGGTGCAAGGAAGTCAATTGATAGGCGTACAAGGGCATCTGAAAGTCAAGGAGGGGCATCTGAAAGCCAAGTAGAGCCATCTGGTAGGCTATCTTTTGGAATTGGTCCATTTCTCTGAATACCGTTTGGGCTTAGTAATAGGTGATTTAAATTGATGTTTGTATGCAGGTTGTGAACTAGTTTATTTGGATGCAGCTTTGAGAATTATTTTATTTACAATTTGTGTGGATTTTATTTAGACGAAATTATTAGTTAGTTAATTTTAGTTTTATAACCTTATTGTTTTTTACCATATTCAAAACTTAATTTCGGGGTTTTTACAAAACCAAAACTTTGGTTCTTTTAATGAAACTGTAGAGAAACATTAAGTCTACATGCATGCCAATTTTCGTAATTTATTGATGTATTTAACTGGGTCAGAATCTTGTCGAAAGGCATAGACAATTTGCCATTCTAAATAGAAATAGATGAACTTCAAAAATACATTACGATTAAGTTATTATGTTACATCCACCCTACAACGGAATCACAAAATTGATGAAATAGGACATTATAGTAGCTATAGACTTTGTAGAGTAAATTACAACACAACAATCACTAGTAATCATACTCCTTAGTAGGCGGCTCTGGATCAGTGACAACAGACAAAGTGCTAGCCTTACCAGTATAAGTACACGGAACAAACTCATCGTCCGATATTGGAGGCTCTGGACAACATTCTTTTTTTTTCTCAAACCATAGCCATAGGAGTTTTCCACAAAGTCATCGTCTGAAATTTCATACCGAATAGGCCTTCTAAGAAATTTCTCCATCAGACATACTTAATAGTTATTTTTATCATGGCATACTGGAAATTTTTTTTCCTCCACATTTTTACCTCGACCACTAATTGACCCTGGTCTCAATACGCCACGATAGAACAATCAACATCAATTGCTACTATTCATCCTATTGTCACCCAAAAAATCGCCTCCGAAATCGCCCTTTTCGCCACAGAAATCACCTTCTCTTTCTCTTTTTCTCTTCCTCTCTTTCTCTTGTGTGATTTTGAGTGAGCTGTGAGAGGGAGGAGAAAGAAAATGAGATATTTATAGATTCTGAAACACAAAGAAAAAAAAAATTCTCAACTAGCCAAAAAATGGCCGGTTCTAATTTGAATCTCAGCTAGCCATTTTTTGGCCGGTTTGAGCATTTTTAAAAATAACCAGCTAAGCTGGATATAATTAATAATTTTTATTTAATTATGAATATTAATAAAAATGTCGGGAACAACTTATACTAGATTCTGGAAAATATTCACCTTGTACAAAATATTTTCTATTCGTACATGTTTGTTTTATTTGAAAAAAAAAATGGACTGTTTATACAATTAAGGAACTGTAAAATAATCCTGCTATATTTAAATTACAGGCACGATCCTACCAAACAAATAGAGGCCGTCTAAATTTTGCTCTATTTTAGGGTATACATTTGTTGACGCTTGCCTTCTTTCTACTAAAAATGCTTAAATCGAATTTTGTCGGTGGAACATAATGCAAAAAATCTAGCCCAGTAGAAAATACAACATAAATACAACATAAATATTGCAAAATATTACAAGTTGGTTAAAATACAACATAAATATTGCATCCATCTATACTAAACTAATGCATAACAATGGAATCACAACACAAACTAAATATACTAGAAAACATGATAATCTTGTTAGCTTAAACCACCAGACAGCTCGTTCAATACCACAAGCTAATCATAGGGGGGAAATAAATAAAATATTCCCTTATGAAATACAGAATAAATTCAAACAAATGGGACCTAAACTAGTAGAGTACAACATAAAACTAGCAAGAGGAGCTTGGCTGTACAGAAGAGGCGGAGCTGCAATCATGAATCTGCACAAAAAAATTATAATGCTATAACTTGGCAAAATAAGAAAAAATAAAGAACTATATTGATATCTATACAAGTTTGGTTTTTCTTAGGTACCCATATTGTAGAGTGAGTTCCAGCCAAGTCAAATTTTATACGGGCCTGTCTTAGATTTACAAGGTCCCTTTAAGATTCGTACCAGATTTAAACAAACAGTTCGGATCTCACTGTACACCCTACAGTACCTCATTGGATCCGAATTCCATATTGTATCCTCTATTCAAATTGTTAAAGAGAATTTCTCTGTGCATGTGAAGTTGTTTGGACCGCAGGACGGGGTAGGGATTTTTAACAATCTGGCATGATGTTTTTTTTAAATTCATCCCTTATAAATGTCAAAGCAGGAGAGTGAAAACAATATATTTGGAAGAACTTCCCAAAACTGCAAAAAAATGTCAACAATATGTGAATAATACCTCAAATAACATTAGGTTTCTTTCCAGTAAGGATTCGTGAAATCTGAAGGCCTCGACTAAATGCCTCATTGAACAAAATCCTTGTCTGCATCTCCTGGAACCCTGGCAACCATGACAAAAGAGCCACTGGTGCCATTACCACAATACCGAACATAATATCATACAACCGTGCCACTGCCACCACTGTATCCCACACCACAGTTGACTCAATGAATGGCCTTATCACCTGCAGATAGAGCATTTTGATAATCAGTCTAGTTAGGTTGAAGAAGTATGGCTTTCGTTGGATTATCAAAACTACTTATGCGCAATATTTTTTCCTTGATTTGAAAACACTAGCCTGGCTGTTAACTTAAACTACAGTTGGACAAACATCTGTTAATTTGAGATCATACCTGTGCAATTGAAATCAACCCCCAGCCAGTTGGGATAAATGCCAGCATACTCGTAAAAATGTCGATAATCTCAAATGAAGTGAATTTGAGTAGGATTATGATTATCAGAACTGTTAAAATTATGACGAAAGACTGTACTGTGCGGTAGTAGATGTGTTCCTTCGCTGCATACCGGTCCAGCGCATACCACATAAGGATGAAGGCACTAAAGCCTAAAATGACACATATCCAAGAGAGAAGATATACTGCAATGTTGGTGCTACCATTTGCAATTTTTAACTGGTACACAACGCCATACTGAAATACAAAGTAGCGCAGGTCGAGAACTATCTCAAGTAGCTTCCCCCAAAGACCGGTGGTATGGAGGTGAGCTTGTTCCTCGTACCACCATACCTCCCAACTCTCCTCAGCCATGGAAAATACACCGCCTTGGAACCATATCCAGTTCATGAAATCATCGAAATCATATACAGTTTTTAACCAGTCAAAACCAGATGGGTTAAATGCAAACGGACCCATGATCCAAGATACTACCAAAAACCAACTTGACAAAGACATTACGATGTACAGAAAGGTATGTTTTGCAATCACACTATGATATGCACAAACAGTGAGTATTAGTATTACACCAAGTTCAATTGCTTTTGTGAAATGGCTGCGTGCATAGAGGCGGTAGTTCTCTGCAAATTTTTTATGCTCTACAACAAACCCACGGCCAGTGAACCACAATTTTGCACCAGCTCTACCATGAAGAAATGTACGACCGTAGTAATGGGTCTTGTTTCCCATTGAAAAGGTATAGAAAACCGAGGCAAGCTGAAATTGCATGGTTAAAAAATCCCAGAGAGCTGTAAGAAAGCCATGCTCAATTGCATTTTCTATTATCATAGGCAAGGCTGTGAGAAATCCGAGCTGAATCATAAGCTGCTGGATTAGCACGGTTTCCAAGGCAGCATTATTGGTCGAAGGAGCAGCAGCCCCAGCCTCCAACTCCAATCCACTTGATGAGAGTGAGAGATAAAGCCGGCCCCACACAAATGCGTACACTGTCAGAACCACCATCATGGTGTTAAAGTAGAACCCAACTGTGGTATAGAATACTGACAGCATGCGAAAGAAGTCTAGTCTGTGCCCCAACCGGTACATGTCTCTGCTTAGGGTTTGTTGACCATTGCCACTTGCCATTTGGGCTTCAAACATTGAAATCTGGTTGAACCCGACAACTCTTCCTTTTCCCACCTGTATGTACTCGTGATGAGTCACAGTACCACCACGTAAAGTGCAATTAAACCCGGCAAAAATATCTGAGCTTAAATTGATACCCCTAGATGCTTTACTGACACCACCTCGGGTTAAGAACCATAGCCGATCGAACACATCAGGTTGGCCATAGTGCATTCTCACTTTCAACAGGTTTGCCAAGACACGCTGACCTAAAGTTACAAAACTTGTTTCCTGTGCTGACATGAACCAAGCCAAAGATGAAACTGAACCGGTAAAGACATGCTCACGCACTCCTAGCAGAGTCGGTTTACGGTACTGGTACCACCTATGATTGTAGTTGTATTCTTCTAGTAAATTTCTCATCTTTAGGGCCTCCTCAAAGTAGTTGTTTTGGTTCATATCAATGGTTTGCACCGCATCCCCTCGGGTGAAAATTATTGCATGGTTTTGGTTCTCGGGTTTCCCCTCCCCAATTCTTACCGGGCCTGGTAGTTTGATCCGGTAAATCTCCACCTCACGTCCTAGCTGGCGGTCAAACTTCACAAGCACAGAATAATACTCCACTAGGTCTTGACCAGTACTGTGTTTTTCATCTATGTATGCCACACGAAGTGCCTCATTGTTTCTCATAAGGTACAAAATTTCATCTGCACGGGCATCCTTTTTCGCTTTCTGCCTGCCGTAAATCTGGCAAGTTACAACAAAAGTGAATTTCATGAGAGAAGTGCCATATTCATGCCCTTTGAAGAGCGAAGCCACACTGCTGCCGGTCCTGTTCAGGCTGCGTGCTGAAGGTTTAGCTGAAGGTTTCACTGGGTCATGGAAGCCATACACGTTGTTCACCTCGTACCTGTCATGCAAATAGGACACTCATGTATTTGACATGTAGCAAAAAACTGTAATGCATGAACTAAAGCATTATTGACCAATATAGAAGGCTTTAATAGGAAACTTTGATTTTCTAACACCAAAGAAATCAACAAACTAAACAATCAGGGAAATCCAAATAAAAAGGTACCAAAACATTGGTTCCAATGCCAGAGAGGCAATGATTGGAATAAAATACCAATAAAAAGTTTTTTGAGCATTTATGCAAGGGCTGGTACAGACTAACTGGGCCACATACCTATAAGAGCCCAATGAGGCTAGTTCCCTTGTTCCTTCTTTGATATCAACCTCTGAGGCTGAATCCAGATACGTCAGCATATTCAGTGCCTTGTAGTAGTACATCATGCCTCGTACAGTGCGTGCCAGAGTCTGACCTTTATATGAAGCCCAAAGCCTCAAATCCCTACATTTCTCTCCCCAAATCTCATCTTCACTCACCATGCCTTCTCTTCTCATCCTCTCCAAAAAGTTTGCCCAATCATCAGCATATATCTTTGCAAGTAAAACAATATAGATATGCCGTCCTCATTTTCTGAGCGAAGCTGCTCCTTCGCATATGATACATCTTCACTATAGTATGGCGTAAGTACAGAAAATGCATTCATTTTCTCAACACGAGGGGCCCGCAGCATGTTCATGAAGAGAGAGTTGCTGAAGAATGCAATGCAGCGCCTTGCCTCAGTGTTCTTTGGCACATCATTCATCGAGTCCCGGTAAGTGAGGATCGTGTGGAGCCGCCTCACTTGCCTGTAAAACACCGCATCATCATCTCCTGGTAAGTCAATCACATGCTCAAAAAGCAGCCCTGTGGTTCTCCACTTAAACCCGATCTGCTTAAGCTCTGCTGTTCTCACATCATTAGTAGGGAACACATGCACCACTGTATCATATAGGGTTTGCAGTGTGTTAACCACCTTAGTCAGATTCTTCTTCGGAAGAAGTATAAGCTCTAGTAAGGTAATCAACTTTCTGTGAATACTCGGTAGAACAGTAATTATCAATTTAAACTCATCTGTGTTTTGTCCAGCCTGAATTGCGTCCTCACAGCACCGAAACAAGCCCTCTATAATTTTGTGTTCGGTTGTGTCATCACTAATAATCTTCAACAAAAGATACTTGACACTATCATACGCTTCGACCACCGCACAACGCCGGCACTCAATCTGGAAAATCTTGTTCCAGTCGGACCAGTCTGATGCAACCAGCTCCTTAGCCTGTTCCAGTGCAAGAAGCAACTCATTACATAACAAGAAACAAGGCCACCTAATGACCCGAACATCCCACGAATCAGGAGGAATCTCTAGCAATTCCACCTCTCTATCGCTGATAATATCCTCCTCTCTGAACATTAAAATTATCTCATTCCAAATTAGGGCGAAGCGTTTCGCCTGCACCTCGTTGGCCTCGGCAGTGTGGTATGGCCCGCCGAAACTGTACTGGAGGTTTAGCCGGTGAATAGCATCACGAAACTTGTTGCGGATTGAGTGGCGCGTCTCGAATGGCTGCTTCTGGGGGGGCATGAGATTGAACTGCATTGCACTTGCAAAGAACTGGAAGCGGAGACGCAGCTGCTCAACATTGCGGATCTCACCAAGATTAGAGAAGAGACCCAGAAGGGCTCCAGCAAGAGATGAAATAATGGCATACCTGTTATTAATTTACAAAAATCAATACAGGTGTTGATATTCAAGTAAATCAAGCTTCTAACAGAACCAGAGTGCTCATGTTTCGTTGCATCAATGGTTTTCACTTTTCAGCTTTAAATTAAAATACTTATGCACAGGACAATCAGTAGTTTTGCTAGAAACATTTTTTTTTTCTGAACTTCTCTTAGTTGGGATTTTATGGCTTATATTGAACCTCTAATGGGATAATTCACTTAAAGAGTAAGCATTTCCAAGCAAGTATTGCTAAAATACTATGTACTAATCAAGTTCTATACCACTACCAATACAACAGGATTATCTGGATTCCAAGCAAGTACAAGCAAGATGGCAGAGTAAATGATATATACTTGCTGGCTCTTTACAAACCACACTTTAATTGAAGAAACTAACACATATCACTAACTAAAATGTAAGATGTATAACAAAACAAGATACCCTGAGTCGAGAAATATGAACATTGGCCTATGATATGCTGAGTTCAGATACATCAAGTGTTTTGCTCCTACTATGTTCTATTTTACATCAGTACTTCAAGTTAACATCTGATGAGAATGTATCAAAAACCTAAAATCTCGAACTCAAGCAATTTATACAGAGATTATAGGGTCACAGATGATAAAAAAACAACAGCACGGGGTTTATTTCCACTGCTAATAGCTAAATATAAAGTCACCTAGCTAGAAAATAAATAAAACAGAATACGAACCATATCTGGATGTCCATCAGGTAGATAAGTACAACAGGGACCCACAGAACGACCACAGCAAACCGGTTGCCCTTGGTATGTGTAAAGAACTCATGCCAGTGGTACTCCACTGATCTGTTAATTTTATAAATCGCTTTCGTGTACTCTACCATTGGCCTGATCTGTAGACTATAACTGAAGCTGAACTTAGCCAACAGAAGCACAACCCAGAAAAACGAGTCAGTGAAACCATGTGTCAGTGTCAACCCCCGGCCCACAAAGGTGCGTCTTTGGAACCACCAAGTAAGCACATACAAAATCCTCCAATTGGCCTTCTCTAGCACATTCCTCAGGCAGGGAAAGATAAACAGCACCAACGCCACCACCTGATCTGGAAGCACAAAAACACCAGCAGCTTCTAGAAAGTTCAAAATCCTTTGTTCAGCAGCATAGGACCACCGCCTGTCCCTGTCACGCTGGTCCCACATTCGTGCGTACAACACACTGAATACAATAATCCATCCAGCAGCCACAACAATTTTTAAAACCATTCTGAAGGAATTCTCACGTGACAATGACACCAGTCTGTACTGAGCACCTGCATCAAGCACGGCTTGGAGAAGGCGTAATGTTGCCCAGGTAATAAAAATTGTCAGAACCTTTACCTGATTATCACGGTTGTCACGTAAATTATCCCAAGGCCAAGTATGAGTATGACCCTGCCACGCAACAATTAGAGCTGCCTGAAAGTACAGAAGCAGCATCACCCATAGCCGGTCAAAGCTGCGGTAAATGTTCCAAAAGGAATGCTTTTCCACAAACCCGGTCTTGCCAACCCAGTTAGAACTCTTGGGCGGTTCGAAGAACCTGCCCGAGAGATTGAGTGGCCAGTTGAGCTGATCAAATACTTGTGGAGACCAGAAGTACTCGTTGAAATCGTCATAATTCCTCCAAGCTGAGTGTGGGACCCTGCCATCTCGGCTAGCTTTCACCTCAGCGTTGATTATGTCATAAAGTGGGGTCACAACCTTTGTCAGGTATCCGTTTTCACCCATAGTAACTGGTGCGGCAGTTGCAGTCCCATCTAATATTCTGTTGAGTTCTCTTGCCATATGGTGGTAAATGTAGCACAGACCTTCTGGTACAAAGCGAAGGTTTGCAGCCTCACCCCAAATGAGAAGATACAGAGCTGAGTACAACAAATTCCGGCGATGGTCACTGTTTGTCATATGCACACTAGATTGCTTGCCGAGATAAGCAATCCAAGAGTTATAATTCTTTAGCAGCTTCTTACAAAGTTTACGGGGCACACTTTTGTGGAGCGAATCAACTATCTCAGGAGTGAAGTCGAGGCGCATCTGGTAGTTTGCAAGGAGCATGACAAGGTGTTCCCTCTGATTTCTGACATTGTCAGACTGGAAACCAAAAAAGGACCCCAGCCAGTCGAGGAGGTCGAGTCTGGGCTGATACGTGGCGTACCGGTTGGGAGGAAGGTCCTCGACATTGATCAGTGCGCCCATGGCGGCTCTCACCTCAGTCGACAGCAGAGCGGGGTGCTGCACTAGGAGGTTGTCCAGTGGAATTATGTTGTAAACTCCACTGTTTGAAGTCTGGGGCCCACCGGCTCCGGCGACGGGGGCGGGGCGGTTGATGCGCTGGCGGAGACTCATTGGAGCATCGCCTGGGTAAAATAGAGAGAGAAAAAGGAGAGGGAAAGGTGTTAGATATTGGAAATTAAGAGGGCTTTTAATTTTTTTGAAAAAAGGGTTTAGGAAACTGTTAGAGAGATTAAAAATGGGGGTTTTGAACAATGTGTATGTGGGGGAAGAATGGGGAATTCAGTTTCCCTAAAGTAACCCAAATATAGAGTTTGGACCCGGAACGTCCGATCTGCTCTAGCACGAATATTAAGTCCCTGTGCATTCCAATCCTGCTCGGATTCTGATCGTACGGCCTCAATATAAATACAAAATTTGCGTTACTTCTGACCCGTCTAATGGGAGTGATGAGGAACCTGACGACACTTGGCGTTGGTAGGCTCAGGCTGCTCGTGATTTTCGTCGCTTTCCCCCAACTTTTTGTAATATTTAATTCTGTTGCTTGAGGTATGGGCAGAATGGTCATGCAATATTTTGGCATATACCCTTCATGTAAGATCTAATTAGTTTAGCATCCATAAGAAATGTTTATGATAAAAGATCTTTATCAAACTTCCTTTTTAATTTATAAATATTTTCAGACTATCTTTAGTATATGTCAAATAATAGAATCAATTAATACCCGGTATATATCATTAGAACTAAAAACAGATCTTATGAGTATATTCGTATAGCCACAGTGAATTTTCAAAATTGGAACTCTTTTTAATGGATAAACCATATACTAATGATGAGGCTTACTGAAGCATCTGAAAACATATTAGTTAATGTGATTTAGAAAAATATATTGTCAAATATAATAATAAAAAAAATACTAAAAGAATAAACATTCATGAGTCTAGTATGAACAGTTGTAAATTATTATAAAGCTAACAATTTGTAACTTACGATATTTTAATCTCATTGTATACATGCTTTCGGTGAAAAAAATATGACATATTAACTGTAACTAATATCAGTGTGATTAGGGGTGGGGTCAGACTTTTAAGCTATGAGAGTCGGATATAAATGGAATCAATTATATAAAAAAATTATGTTGTGAATAGGGGTCACTATTACATTACTCATAATATTTTACTCCAAATTATATAGAAAATTATGCACAAACACACAAATATTGAAAAAATAGAGGTTAATTGACTCACATTTAATGTGAATAGCTCCACCTCTAGAGGTGCAAACGGATTGGATATTGGTAAAACGATATCAGTATCCGCTTTATTTTTCGGATACAGATACGGATACGGATACGAATTCGGATCGGATATTAGACGGATAAGGATGCGCCACTTTTTATAATGGTGAATTACATAATTTTTTCATAATATATTAAACTATATGGTATAACTATCATATACGGATAATGAAAATTTAAACCATATACATATCCGTATCCGCATGGATATTCGGATATCAGATACCCGTATTTAATTTTCGGATACAGATCCGGATACGGACGGCTAATATCCGACCCATTGCACCCCTATCTGCCTGTGAGTGTGATGTGTTTACCATAACAAAATTATATCATTGTTGTCAGTATTGCACAACAATGATTGGAAAATCAATTATCGATCTAGTAACCAAAATGATGTTCTCTTTGTGACAGAGATAATGCTTTCTTTGTGACAGGTTTTTGAAATTCAATGTGACAGATTGTAATACCGAAATTCAATCAGAAAACTCCTATTGTTATAAAAAAAATTTGGTATTTACAAGCCGTAGGACAAATTGAGAAGCTTGATCTCATTTTTATCTTAAAAAAATAGACACAGCTATCGATCTTCTAAAAACCCAATAATAAACCAAAATATGTTAGAAATAACAAATACAGATAATATGAGTTTCATAAAAGGGTATATTTGCAAAAGAAACTAAAGTGGTGGCTTTGCTAAAAGAAACGGACCACTGGTGGCCAATGTGCGAATATCTTTGCTGATATAAAGCTAATTGCTTAAATGAACTTTAAGAAAACGCAAGGCTATTATATGACGAAAAGATAAAAATAATGTACTATTTCTCTGTCCTACTATGTAGCAAACCAATAATGCTTTAAAACTAACCCGCTTCATAATTCATTCACATTCACAGTGGTATATGAAATCCGGATACCAGATAAAGAGTATAAGACCAACCAACCGAGAGCGACAGCGACTATAAATTGTTTAATGAAGTGTTGATACTTTAATGCAAACTAATAAGGTCTTAGATTTCATTCCGTCACGTCTACTGACTACTGGAGCCTTGTTGCTTAAACAATTCGGCTACTTACTGACGAACGAGTGACGAGTGGAGACTGAGAAAGAGACTGATCAGAGCATCTTTATTAGTAATTTTATTTTAATTTTAAATTTTAGGTGACAGACAATCTTATTTATAGTTTCAGAAATGTACAGTAATTTTATAAATAGAAAATTTAGTTCAATGAAATTATTTTCGATAAGTTATGTTGTACAAAATATTAATTCTTATTCACGAGTTCAGTAAATTAACTTTAAATTAATTTCAGTTATTTTTATTTTAATGAACACTCCAGTGATAAGCTCGACTTAGATTTCTCAAGATTCAACCTTCTATACTTCAAAATTAATTATATTATACCATTTTCAAACTTCAAAACCATGATCCATTTGACTCACAAAAAATTTCGACAATGAATATTACCAAAAGATACTTGTCTTGATATATTAACTAATATCAATCCTCAACTTATTAATTATAAGCTTTAAAGTTGTTTAATTATAAAATGATATAACAGCCTTGTTTTAGAAAGTGACAATTAAATTTATATAAAATTTCAACCAGCGACTGACACTCTTAATAAAATTTATATAAAAATAATCAGTCCTAGGAAAAAGTACATTTATACCCCTGCGCCAGCCGTTTCGTTCAAAAACAAAATAAAACGTCTAGTTAATTAATTAATTAATTGCCTAGTCGAGCGAGTGTTGAGTGTCTCGTGGGGGTCAATATATGGACCCCACCAGGTCACCAAAAGAACCGGTCCCCACCATCCCATCTCATGAGGATGAAACCTCCAACAAGGAACTTAACCAATTTACAAAATTGCCCCCGGACCAATTATCTCATGAAATCTCATTTCCTTTCGACTCGTGACGTGGCTCACGCCGAAAGCAAAAAATTTCTCAGTAATTTCAGATGAACTACAATTACCTTTTTCCCCAAACAGACACTCTCCGATCATACAATATAATTCGTCACTTAAAAAGCATTATTAGTTGAAAAAAAAGATCAGTTCAAAGAGGAAAGAGGTACCTGAGGCTAAACACGGTGAGGCATACTGTCGGAGTCCAACGTGCTAATTTAGATTAAGTGAATGCCTCAATTCTGAAATCAAATGACAAGGAGAAATATCGAAGGGGAGAGTGAATGCCTCAATTTTGTAAGAGAAGAGAGAGAGAGAGTTGGTAGATATTTTACTGTGTGTCTTCTTTCTCGCTTCTTTTATTCTGTTTTCAATACTCTTTGTGCTTTTCCCCGGCTCCCGAGAGTTCCTTGCATTCATATCATTATCATCCTAGGTAACTCAAATTTCGAGTTTAATTATGGACCGTCGATCTGCTTCTGGACGAATATTAAAGGAGCTTCATACATTACATCTCGGATCGAATTGATCCGAATTTTAATCGGACGGTCCAGATATAAAATCAAAATTTGAGTTACTTCAGAGGATAGGACAAGCAGTGGGCCTGGATTCGGAGGGTCAGCCCGGTCAGGGAATAAACATTGGATACTATCATGTGCTGAACAACTAGCAGGGGCCCAACCGCCCAAATGAGTTAAGAGTCAGATTCGTACATGGTAGTGAGGGACTAAGGGAAATTTTTTATCCATAGAAATTATTAAAAACAGATGTACGGAAATAGAAAGAGTACCTCATTTCCAACAAATATAGAAAGATCTGACTCAATGAGTCCGATCCAAGTTTATGGATCGGTCTCAATGGTCCAGATCCATCAATAACCTGATTTTCTGTGACATCTATCAATAATCTAATTTTCTGTGACATCAATAACTTAATTTTCTCAATGGTCTCAATGGTCCAAATGCCACAGAAAATCAAGTTACATTAGTGTTTTGCTAGAGAGGGCCACAGAAAATCAGATACATTAGCAGCCCTCTCAATAGTTGAATTCTCTCAGTACAGAAAATCAGGCAACAGAAAATCAGATTATTGATGGATCTGGACCATTGAGTCAGATCTTTCTATATTTGTTGAAAATGAGGTACTCTTTCTGTTTTCGTACATCTATATTTAATAATTTCTATTGATAAAAAATTCCCGGGACTGGGATCCTTGTTTGGTAAGTTCATTGCAAGTATTAAACTTATGTTCGGGTACAGGGGAACTGGGATATCGACATGCATATCGTGCCGAGAAGGCGAGAAGTTTGTCTTTTTGGGCTTTGTTTTCTGTCCTTATCCGGACTAGATCGGCGAGGCAGCGATCAGCGGTACTAGGGGTGTTAATGATGAAAATAAATCTGCTGCATGTGGTTCTAAAAGAATTGTAGGATTATGTGATTTTAAATTTACTCTTTCATATTTTTGAATGCATGAATCTTAACAATATTTATTTTTTATGCACGAATCTTCAAACAGATGAATGGATAGATTTGAAATAATAGTTCTGTGATTTCCGTTTAACCGTTTATCTTATTCGTACCGACGTACCGTATTCGTTAAAGCAGATATGGGTAGGATTTTTTTTTCGTTAGTTTATCGGGTATGAATATGAGTAATAAGTTTTTTTCATTAGCTAAACGGGTATGAATACGGATAAAGGCTATTTTGTACCAATTACTGTATACGGTAATTATATAAAATTAAATTATATGATAATATTTGAGCAATAATTAGTATTATACTTTTGTTATTTAGTGTATGTTTTTTGCTATAAGAAAAATATTAAATATATCACTTTTATTCACATATTTTGTTATTTAGTTAAATAATTAAATTTGTACATAGAGATATTTAGTTATGCCGCATAGACTATCATTTTTTCCGAAATTTTTATTGTTACAATACAAAAAAATCAAAATTAATTCGTTACCACCCCGCTGACCCTTTATTCAATACTACCAATCCCGCTAACCCAGTTCGCGCACCAAATTGGCTGGTGCGCGGACTGGGTTGGCGCACCAGCTTGGTGCGCATACTGGGTTAGCGGAGCACTCTTTTTACCGTATAACTGCCGCGCGAAGCTCATTTGTTCCGCACTCCGCACTCCGCGCACGCCCAACAGTAAAAAAGTGAGTTTTTTTTTTTACTTTTTTTATTTATTTATTTATTTGTAGAGTAGATAGTTGGTATAGGTGTCCAAAATAGGTCCAAATAGAGTAGAATTGTAATAAATAATTAGAATGGTGTCCAAAATAGATTCAAACAGAGTAAAATTGTATTAAATAATTAGAATGGTGTCCAAATAGAGTAGAATTGTATTAAATAATTAGAATGGTGTCCAAATAGATTAGAATTGTATTAAATAATTAGAATGGTGTCCAAATAGAGTAGAATTGTATTAAATATTTAGAATGGTGTCCAAACAGAGTAGAATTGTATTAAATAATTAGAATGGTGTTCAAACAGAGTAGAATTGTATTAAATATTTAGAATGGTGTCCAAATAGAGTAGAATTGTATTACATATTTAGAATGGTGTCCAAACAGAGTAGAATTGTATTAAATAATTAGAATGGTGTTCAAACAGAGTAGAATTGTATTAAATATTTAGAATGGTGTTCAAATAGAGTAGAATTGTATTACATATTTAGAATGGTGTCCAAACAGAGTAGAATTGTATTAAATAATTAGAATGATGTCCAAATAGAGTAGAATTGTTTTTAGCTATATTATGTTGTATTTTTTATGCCAAATTATTTTAGTAAATTATTAAAGTACCCTATTTGAGGTACTTAAGACCAAATTTGACTAGAAATGCACCAAATTGTAGTATGGCGTCATCCAGCGGCACCAAGCACACCAGTATGCCTCATGATGATGTGGAGTTGGATGTAGTGTTAGCCCGGACTGTCTTTCCGCATTTGACGACCGAGTATATTAGTCCTGTTTGCTGGTTCCCGTATAAGGAGCACAAGATCAGAAACTCATATGTAAGTTTACATCTCTATACCACTTGCAAATAATATACATTTTCATTTGAATAAAATAATAAATTGTATTTGTGTTTATTTTGAAATTAAATGCAGACTCATACTCTGACGTCGATGAGGAACAACCAGATGAATATCCTCTACGACCCTCGATTTGCACCTGCGTTGCAGAGGCTGGGTCTGTGGCATGTGTCACAGCTCAGTGACTTAAATGCAGATGTCGCTCTTATATCTGAATTGGTCGAGAGGTGGCGGCCGGAGACCCACACCTTCCACTTGCCCGTCGAAGAGATTACGATGTCTCTCCAGGACGTGAGTTGTCTCTAGGGTCTGCCCATTACTGGAGAGGCGGTGACAGGTGTGGAGTACGGAGACTTCACGCAGCTCGTCACCGACCTGCTGGGAGACGGGTTGATGAAGCGGAGGTCGACCAAGAAGGGGTACGTCTACTCGAAGAATGACATCAGTTTACCACAGTTGCGGGAGCGGTTCAGGTAACATTTATTTTATAAAATTAATTATTTGATGTCTATTTTTCGCAATTTTCACTAAATTTGTTCGAATTGATAGTGGAGCCCTAGACGCGGATGCTGATGCTGAGACGGTAGATCGGTGGACCCGGGCTTACATCATGGAGATGTTTGCTTGCTGGCTGTTCCCAGATTCATCAGGGGCCACTGTCCCTGGATGTTTGCTTGAGTGGCTGAGGGACTTGGCCCAGCCAAAACAGATGAACTAGGGTGCAGCGGTATTGGCATGTCTATATCCGGGTTTGTGCACCGCATGCCAGGTATAAATTATTTTGAAATTAAATCTGAATAATTAAATGGTTACACAAAAAAACCAGAATTTTAACTGTCACTTGTACCTAAATAGACAAACAAACACAATTTATACGGTCCAGCTGGTCTCCTGATGCATTGGTCGTGGACGAGGTTCCCGTTCGGCCGTCCACAGCCACGAGTGAGAGGTTGGGCTCCAGCTTGGGGGTAGCCCAACGGGATTACATGTCCGGCTTACGCGCAGAAGTGGTGCTCGAGGAAGACGTACATCCAGACCCCGCACGGCAGACCTATGGGTGTTGATTTCTTCCGGAGTCAGTTCGAGCAGATGACTCCTGACAGACACGTCTGCTGGCGACCTTACGACGAGCGTGTCGAGGTTGATGACGATGATGCTGTCCCTCACTCCTTCCTTCATGACCTGCCTCATATATGCCTCCAGCAGCGTCAGTTCTGGTTTGCTCAGGTAACCCTTGCATTGTTATTGTATTCCCGTTTTGCATCACTTTTATTTATTACGTACGTAGGATTATTTATTTTTATGTACTTGCAGGTACCACTTGTGTTCTACCAGCTTGTCGAGCATTACTATCCTGGACGGGTGATGCGTCAGTTCGGTATGCGTCAGCCCTTTCCCGTCCCGGATCCCATCTCCAAGGACAAGTGGTACGAGCTTCACAAAGAACTGGCCACTACCAGCGGCAAGAATTGGCGGACCGTGCACACCGATTATGTGACTCGGCTTGAGGTGATGGGAGACAGGATCCCTGACGAGCTCCAGTCGTATGCTTTCGATACATACGATCAGACCTATCGCAGTTGGTATTAGGAGTACTGTGCCTTCATGGTGTACTTGCATGGTCAGATCACGGAGATGAACACGAAGCCGCTCCACGTACGATGCGACACGGTTAGTGACGAGTATGGCTTCTTTCCCTGCGCTGGCCCGGCTGCACAGATTGTAAGTCTTTAATTTTTTTAGTTTAAGAAAATTATGAAAATTCATTTGCAATTCGAACTAATTTTTTTTATTTTAATTCGCAGGTACTCATGAACATCAAGCAAGTGCTTAGGAGCGCAAGATACGCCGTCACAAGAGGTTGAAAGGCTATCGGGAAGAAATGGTTGTGTATGGCTGCACCGCCTGTCGTCGTCGCCGGGTATCAGGATCAGCTCGAGAGGGTTCTCAGGCTTTCAGATCTTCCCCGCTATGAAGATTTGAAAGACATGGACGATGACGATTCTGCGGAGCCTATGAGCACGCCAGAGCCGGATTTCTCAGACCTACACGAGGCAGCGACTGCTGAGGCCGTATTTGAGGCTGCTGGGCTTGCAGCGGTACGTATATTTTTGTAATTATTTTTATAATCATCTTCATTGTGAAACCTAATTATCTATTTGTTTCAGGGAGATATACCCCGCGGAGATCCGTATGACGAGCAGGACACCACCTCAGATTTTACGTTTCACTTGGGCTCTCAGTACGGGGCTTACACGCAGGATGTAGACTCTCCTCCGTTTTACACACAGTAGACGCCACTCCCACAGGAGACGCCACTCCCACAGTCCAGTGCAGCAGCTGTCCAGCATGATGTCTTCCACTTACCCGTGTACTCTACAGAGCGTGAGGTTATTTTCGGACCTGGTGCAGATGAGGGACCACACGAGGAGACACTTTTTAGGGAGATACATGAGGAGACCCCACCACAGCCATCACGACAGTACACATCGCTGGAGGAGAGGGAGCGTCAGGAGGAGGGGCGGGGTAAGAGAATTAGGAGAGAGAAGAAGCCGTGGACACCCTCAAGCAGATAGGATAAAGTTACTTGTTGTAGTTTATGTTTTTGGATATTATTTCGGTATTAGTTCTTGTTATTTGGATGTTATTTCGATATTATTTTGATATTAGTTCTTATGTTGTTTTGTTTTTATGTTGTTTAGTTCTTCTGCAGTCAATTTAACACATTAGTTTTTACGTTATTTACCTGTCTGCTGCCTTGCGTCTGATGAATGAACATCGTTAATAAAACAGGATTTTCAGACACCCGTTGCAAAAATAAAAATAAACCCTAAAATCCAGTCAGCCCTAAACCCTAAACCCTAAACCTTAACCTTAACCTTAAACCCAAAAATCCATTCAGCCCACCAGCCCGCGAACCCAGTCCGCGCACCAGCCAATTTGGTGCGCGAACTAGGTTAGCGGGGGTGGTAGTATTGAATAAAGGGTCAGCGGGGTGGTAACGATTTAATTCCGATTTTTTCTGATAGTAACAATAAAAATTTCGGTCATTTTTTTAATCTGCACACTTAAGATTTTCAAAGATCAAATATTAACCCTACTGCAGATTGAAACACTTGTTACAAACATACAAGGCAAATCCAATTTCAAATATGCTCCTTGTAAATGGCAAAATATCACATATACTCTAACTATGCAAACAGGTAAAAAAAAAAGTACTTTTGCATCATCTTTTAAAAACACTTATCCTTTGTATCCATGTCTACACTGGGCAACATTTTTCTTCTTATTATTTGAAGTTTGAAAAGATGCCGAAACATATATACCCCGCTCTATTACACTATCTGTATATAAATTTGTGTAGGGTAATTTTCAAATTTCAAAAGGACTTGCGGGAGGAATATAATTGGACGTTTCCAGCTTCTAAAAGAGGCATAACCATACAAACATTTCTAGGTTTTAAAAAAATACTCGTGATGGGTTAATATTTTGTAGGGGTATGTATAAAAACATTTCCTATAAATTAAGCTGGTTATTTCAGGCAAGTACTTGCCTCCAACTTGTCTTCCTTGGCACGGTACGTGGTTGTTAGGTAATTGCCTGAACTCATTGGTTAGGTTAATGCACTGGCCAATGCTCTCTGACAAAGTCCATTGCTATCTTTGTACAGGTACAGCTCTGCAAATCGTACTTTCTGTTAGAAACTATAATAAATGCCGATCTGATATCAGCTCTGCAAATCGTACTAAAACCTGTTTGTATACTTTTGTCTTTTAAATATTGTATACCTAACCTAACAAAAAGGTTTTTAAACACGTACACCTTCAGATTACGGACTTGAATACTTGATGGGGGCAGCCAGCAGGTATAAATACGGCCTCTCCAACACGTTGCACCAAAGACCATGGCTCAATCCCTACAAGTACAAGGATAATTCAATATTATATTTCTTCAAAAGAAAAATTAATCCTTATCTTACTTTTTGACTCAAGGATGTTTGCATAACTAACCAAATTCCTTCTTGAGACGTCTCTTACATATGTAGTTCAGCTGTCAGATATATAGAACGTCTCATCATGAACTGGATTTAAAACCTAAAAAAAAAAACTCGGAGTAAAAAATCATGTAATAAATGAAGGTGTATTTGCAGTTATGCACATCAAAAGGCACCTTTACTATCAGATTAATTATTTTTTACAAGTGCATATCATAAATGTTCTGGGTCACAAGTGCATATCATACCTGATCTACACTGTAATATTACAGTGTGTATGCCGAAATTCATGAAAGTATTTCTCAAGGAATGGCACGTACGTCATCCCTTCTGAATATTTCCCACAATGCCCCAGCTGTTTCAGCTCCATCATTCGCCTCGATCATGTATTAATATTATTCCTGTTTCACCCTTCTTATTTTTCTCACCCTTTTCTGCTCTGGTAGTAATAGTATACCCTTTATTTTCGGAGAATTCCATCTTATCTTGCTCTCTGTGCTTTCTCTTCAAGTGCTTAATTGCTGATTCTTGCTCAAATGATGTATCCCCCGCTGAGATATGCATCAGAATGTTTACCTGGTAAAGAAAATCAGTACCATAGATATAAAAAAAAAACAAAATTCTTTTGACAGATAAATCATTAGAAAATAAGACCAGTTAAAAAATGAAATAACCAAATTCTTTTGAAATTATTTCATTCCCACTAACAATGCATCAACTATAATTTCTTCCGCGCAAACAGAAAAATATATGGTATACCCCCTCTAAATCATGAAATATCATCTAAACAGTGCAATTTTCATGTCCTGCTGGGTCATGTGATACTTCCATATTTCTAACAGGTCACACACATTTAAATATCAGAATAAAAAACAAAGTGTAAAAAATTATGTATAACTCATTAGTATGTCAAAGTAGTTTATTTTTACACTATGATTCATCTTGAAAATCCTCATATATGCAATTTCAAAATCTTTTATGAAAATCTAAATATCCTTTTAATCGACACCACTAATCAAAATTCTTGATTTTGCCACATGTGTTTAGATATCATAGCTTTTACACCATAATTTCAGATGACCTTAAATCAAATAGAATTGCGGAATGCACTGGATTTCAATCAGCTATACATTTTTTTAAACCTTTTCTTTTCGATATGAATTTGCAAAAGAAAATATTTAATCTCCTTCTTTAAGTTGTCAATAACATAAAAAATTAAAAAGGAAATAATTTTATATGAGATACTGTTATGATGGAATACTCTCATTCAAATACAGTCTAAAAAAATTATCTTTCAAACCTAAATGTCCTTTGAGATACGATATTCATGATCTTTTGACATTTTCAAGGGTGGCTACGCACATTTAATTAACCCTAAGCCAGGATGCTCTCAAAAGTAAAAAAAGAAGAAGAGAGAATTAACAAATAATAAACAAAAACAAAAAAAAAAACTTACAGCATCAGCAACATCACAATGGAGCTTTGTCACAGAGTCACCCCGGCCAAGCTCTTCCCTAAATCCATAAGCAATGTAAGATTTTGGTCCCAGATCTGGTTTCGGTGCATCGCCAGGGAGAAAGGTGGCAAGATTTAGCGTGCCAGATTTAGGGTTAGTATACGGTTGGAACTGTAAAGAGCGTATATACTCAGAGCAATGCCATGGTAAGACGTCTTCAAAATTGTTGTAAAAGTGGGCCAGTCTTTTAACTTGAGCATGGCTGGCCACAGATTAGGGAGCAATCGGTCATACTTGTATCCCTCAAAGAAGACCTCAGGCTCTATGTCAACCTGTCATAACATAATTTATAGAAATAAGCTTCAAATATCAGAAACCTAATTTGAATATTCTCATCAGGTCTTACTTACCTTTTTTTTTCCTTTTTAAGTTCTACATAATATACGACTTGCGTGGGGTATCAATATAAACATAGAATAGATTCATGGCTAAACACATATAGTCAGCCGGTTTTCATGTACTTACTGTCTAAGAGATTTTTTTTCTTGTTATATTATAACAGAGATATCATCACTCGAGGGTCAAAATGAAAATCAACTCTTACTAATAGACTATATTACCAGTAAATAAATACAAAAGAAGTCTACAACACCGACCTGGCAACAGGAGAGACAATCAATAGCCCGGATTGATGCTAACTCAGGATCAGTGCTGATACCTTTAACAGCAACCCACATGTCATCAGCTCAATCTTGAACACCTAAGCAGATTTCTCAC
Source organism: Carex parvula (assembly GCA_025461045.1). NCBI lineage: Eukaryota > Viridiplantae > Streptophyta > Magnoliopsida > Poales > Cyperaceae > Carex > Carex parvula. The sequence goes on from JAJGRW010000559.1 coordinate 1,967,255, forward strand.
TACCACAGGTTCTCCTCTTGACCAATGCTCTCTAAATTAAAATGCCTTAACTCAGCATTATCAGCAGTTGGACAGTATATGTAATTATCGTCAGAGTGCTCCCTATCAGATGCCTTTATTGACATGTCACCGGTCCCACAGTTGCAATAATACTTTTCAGCCACATATGGCCAATCTTCAACTAGTCTTTTCGCGTTGGTCCATAATTTAACCAACCATTGGTATGGAATTAAAGATTTCAATTCAAGATGACCTACGCCACACCCACAAAGTTCTGTAGGAGGACAGGAGATGACATGATTTTTCGAGTCTGCACACCAGCTGGCAAGTGGGGCCAGTAGTCAGAGGCACATGAGGTGGCTTCATGGTCTATCTCTTTTGATGGGTCCCAGGTCTCGCCATGTGCATATTCCACCTCTATATGTGTAGTTGTAAGAAGTTTCAGCACAATTGCCTTTAAGATTGCCATCTCTTAATTCCCGACAACAGGTGAGGCAGAGCTCATAGCCACAGTTGTTGCAGCTTCTGTGACAGTCAAAAATTGAGGTGCTGCAGTTGTCACTGATTCCAAGGAAAAAAAAAGAGCAAACATTTAGTTACAATGTACCATTTTTAGGAAAAAAATGAACCAAACATGTGGAAATAACTAGGAGGTATTTAATATAAATAGTACCAGTAAATTCTCTCTCCGTTGCACTCTGCTCTTTCTATGTCTAGCTTGTGCGGAAATACCCCTATACACATGAAAAGGGATCAACATGAAAATAAGGGGACTAATTTTATTGCAAAAAGCAAATGAGAGATAACCTTGCTTGTGTCAATTAATGTGTAAAGTTACCTTTATTGCGTGCTTCAATAACCTTCTCATCATATTCTTCTTTACAGATATTTCTCAGATGAGGTAGCAAATGGTGCAACATGCATCTAGCATAGTCAACTTGCTCAAACTTATCATCTTTACAAATAAAACTCTGCAAAAAATAAAAAAGCCAAATTAGTTAGTTAGCTCAGTAGACATGTAAACATACCATCTGAATCTATACTGCAAAACCAAAATGATTATATTGCTATCCCACTAGTTAATTCAAGGGATTGCTGGTACAGATAAAAAACAGAACAACTAAAATTTTACCAGGTCAGACCATACTTTACCCAGTTAGTACCAACCAGATTTGGGTAGTTTTGTATTGTAATTGAGAGCTGCCAACACGTTTCCTGCAACTGAAAAAATTAAGTGGACTTTAGTTTTTAACTCTGTTGTAACCTAAATTGACCCAAATTGACCCCAGGTAACCCAAAATTATGAAGAAACCAGGGTCTTAAATCTGGAAATAAAAAGAAACCCTGAAACAGGAGTAATCACAGACCCAAAGTTAATCAAACTGTAATTGACATAAACCCGATATCACAAATAGAGAGCTTCAAATTACTCAATTCGGCTCTTTCTTGAAGTGACATGCCAATGAAGTGACATGTCATGCTTAACACAAATCACGCCGTACCATTTGGGATGTACCAGTATGTGGTACCTCATGCCAAATTTCAAATCCTATGACATGTAATGGATCTATGAAGCTATTTTTATAAATAGTGCTTGTTTTGTTGAAATAATTAAAATTGGTTTTATTCTAAAAAAATCCTGATAATTGTCATTTAAGAATATGTAGTAGAATAATTTAAGCAATGTAATGTAATATGAAATTCTCATTAGATTAGATGGGTCTTAGAAAGCCCATTAAGTAAAACCCAATTACTTAATTACATTCTCACGGGTTTATAGGCGCAAATAAGACATCAGTTACTTACATTAAGTATAACTCGGTACGTAGCCTCGAGGGTTTTAGGAATTCGTATCTTTAACTCAAATTTTGAGTTTAGATCCAGAGTCCAGACGATCGAAAATCTCGTGCATTACAATCAGGGACCGGATTGGCTGGGATTCTGATCGACGGTTCTTAATTAGCTAAACTTGAAATTTGAGTTAACTCAGAGGATACGAATTCCTCTCTTCAGTCTCCGGCTCGCGCCTCCATAATATTGATTGAAAATTTATTTTCATCAAATAACTTACAGTTTGCAACTATTAACATCTAATAGCATTTATGAGATATCAAGTGACATTGAAATTTACATAAAACTTAAATTCCCAATATCAATCTATAGGAAATAAATCTGCTGTTATTCCAAAGGAATAACATGAACCTGTTATTCCGATTCCAACCATTCATTTTCACTCAGATTCGTGCATCAAAAACTTCCTTTGTTGAGATTTGCGCATGAGTGATAATATGTTTGTGAGGATCACACTGTAGTCACAGTCACTGGCGGATGCTTGCCTACCCCTGGATTTGAATTTTTTATTTCGATCCAGTACTAATTGTTCATTGTGTCTACCCATGGTCCGAGTTAGTTCAATTTTTGAACTGATTTCTTTTGAGTTTTGGTCAATTTTGTGTATTTCATTTTTTTTCGGATCTACAATACTCTATTGCATAAATAGAATAAAAGAGAACAAGAGAACAAGAAATGTCTGACGGTAGGACCTATTATTACAATTCTAAGGAGATGGGTCGGCCAAACTTTTTGTGCCTTTTATTATTCATCACTTATATTTCGGTTAAATTTTTTATCTAAGCTTTGACTTTGATTTGCTAATTGGCTAAGAACAATCCCACTTTGAATTGTGCCAAATGAATTTTTAATTAGCTTAGAAAAAATATTTCAATGCTGTGTCAATCCGTTTTATGATTCTAACAGATTTTATAATAAATATAGTTATAGAAATTGAGTTGCAATTGTGTACAGACAAATTAATAGGTTTGAATCCGATTAGCTATTTGAACCCGAGTAGTGCCTTACCTAACTGAAATTCTGAATCCGCCCCTGGTCACAGTTACAGCTTTTATTGTAATGAGTAATGACTTATTGATTCGTCACTATTTTGTTGGATAACAGTAATGATTCAATTTGTCATCACTAGAGTGATTTTTAGTGACAATAAAATTGTGAAATCAAAGTTTCGTAACAAATATTTATATATATAGTGACTTTCTTTGTGACAAATTGTTTATTCACACTACTAAAAGGGTTTTCTTGTGAGGACTTCAATATTTGGTTGGTGAAAAAACAAAATTTTCTTTGGCCTTTTCTTTTACCAAATAAAATTGTCATAGTTAGTAATGCTAATAGTGACGACCTATTCGGCACGACTGCACATCACTATTTAATTGCCTATATAATAGTGACAAATTGATTTGTTGGTATTGAAATAATAAATAATAACACAAGTTTTGAGGATTGAACTTCTATATTGGATTACTATATATTTTTGTGATGAAAATTTTGTCCACATTATTAGCGTTACAAATTTTCGTGCTTGTTCAAGCTGTTTTATATTTAGTGAAAACTTAAGTTCATTACTGTTTTATAAAATATCATTAGCGAATATTTTTATTTATTAAAATATTTTTATGTTAAAGGAACCATGTAGCATCACTTAGTACTTTCACTATAGTATAGGTCGGAGATATTCCATCGTTCACTTGGGTTGTCAATTCTAAGTTCCACATTTCTGGATTATAACTGATGCATTCGTAAATCATGATTTTCAAGTCCCAAAGTGAGATATCATCAGCAATCATTAATGAATTAACTGGTTATTTGGAGTAATAAACCATGTATGTATTGTAAGAAACTTCCCACCACAGTGTAATGAAATCAAAGCCATGGCCAATAAACTACATTTTAGTAATGATAAATAATTGTCAGGTTACTAATTTAAATGTATAAGTTGCTGAAAAAAAAAATTAAAATAAAATAATTATAAAAAAAATTAAATTAATTTAAATTAAAAAAAAAATTACTTGAAAATCGTCCAAAAAATCGCCTCAGAAATCGCCTTATATTTTTCTTCCTCTCTTTTGAGTGAGTTGTGAGAGGAAGGAGAGAGAAAGATGGGTATTTATAGAGTCTGAAATAGCAAAAAAAAAAAAAAAATAGAGAACCGGCCATTTAATGGCTGGAGGAGAAAAAAAGAGAACCGGTTATTTAATAGGCGGTTTGGACATTTTTACATATCTAACTAACATGGGTATAATTAATAATTTGTATTTAATAAATTTGAATATTAATAAAAATGCGGGGAAACATTGGGGTGTGCCTGTGGGGTATAGGAGGCCTTACAAGTCACAGCAACTGAACTGAGTTAATCAATTGCTAAGCCTTTTTGGGTGGGAGAGTCGGAACTTGGAAGGCAATAATTAGGCCGGTGCTAGCTGTCCCTAGGAAAAGCGGCTTATCATCGAATTTAAATTCCACACCAATAATTAATTAAGTGTAGTGAGTTCCAATATAATTAATTAATTAAATGCGATCTAGCTTAGTTCAGACTGGGAATAACTGCATAGATATATTAGTTCAAACCTAATTGAAATATAGAGGCCTGCATGGGTCCACTTTATAATATATTCGTACAAACTCACATTGAATGGTTCGGATCTATTACCTGATCCGAATTCATATCTGTTAATTTGTATCTATCGGAGAATTAAAACTGTACTATTCATCCCGTTGTGTTCAACTGGCAAGAGGAAATCTGTTAGGATAAGCTTGCAGCATTAATTCGATCGACTCCAGCAAGTACTGTCGTGAGCTCATCGGGTGTTTGCAGCGGCTGTTGAGGCGGTGCTTGCAATTGGTACGTACGTAGTCGAATTTATATAGATGGTCATCAGAGAATACTTAATATAGAGTAGAGTTGTACGTGTAAAAAAGCAATACTACTCACTAAAAACACAATTAATGCTCTCGGTGATATGGATCAATATCTAGTCTTTTGAGTACATATATATATATATCCAACTGGCAGTCCAAAACCATTTCTTGTGATTTAAACATCAGATTTTCAGAATCTATATATAGTTGACTATTGAATCTGCTGTACGTATCAATGCCTTCCTATAGATTGAATAACAGCTCAACTATTGTTATCTTGTTTGTCTAAACTTCGTACAACTAGTCTTGGCATATCAGGGTCGGATATTGTGAATACCTACACTGATTACAATCGCAGCGAGAAAAAAAGGAAACGATATGTGAACTGTTGACAAACTATCTTACTAACATTACATAACAATCTTATAAATTGTTGACAAATCCAGGTTTCGAAAATACAAAATTTCAACCAAACCAAATAAACACACACACACACACACACACACACACACACACACACACACACATATATATATATATATATATATATATATATATAGTTATATACTACTCATAGTCACACAGCAATATATATTTTAGTTGAACACAAATTTACTTGTGATCCGCCACACTAACAAGCATTATTACCTTCCCTCTCGTTATAACTATAAAGCATATATAAACTTTATAATTTTAGGAATGGTGCTGTGGGTCGGGACCTCCTGGTACAGCTCTTTTTTTGTCAACTTCTACAAGGCCTCCTTGTCCGGCCACCAATTCGCCGTTGTACCCCCATTTACGAGTCAAGTCTACTTCAAAATTTCCTTTGCTAGCTGACTTGTAAGTGCTCCCGTTTTCTAGGAGAACTCTTGCTTCAACCGCATGTCGCATGCTTATTACCAGAACCGGCCAGAACCAATATCCAACGAATAGCCATTTTAAGTATACTACAACTTGAGGATATATGCTTAAAGATCGATGTATCTATATATTCTTACACTTATTAGTATATACTACTTATGGTTAGGTTATCATCTTTATATAGTACTTTCCATAGTTGTAGGTCACAATCCATGTACGAAATTAATGTGTCTGATATGAGAAAACCACTATAAACGTGAATTGAATTGTTAAATGGGAAGAGTTTCTTTTTCTTTTCATAAGTATTGGATTCATTCTGCAAACAAATTAAAAGAATGTAATGCTGACACATGCTATTTTACTTTTGCTTTTCATCAACAAATATTAAAAGTACAGTTTATCGTTGTTGTTTAATTTTATTTGCTCAACTATGATACGTGCATGATTCTATGAGACGTAGTTTATACATGAGATTGAGCTAGCTAGATTTTTGTGAAGTTATTGATTAAATAGAACATACAAATCCATAACCATTATCAAATGCCTCTTCATGCAACTCAAGATTGTTTTGCAACAAATATATATATGTTCATGTTGTTCATCAAGTCCTGGAGATCTATTTTTATGTTTGCAACAATTATGCTTGATTTATTGTACTATATGCGCACTTTAATAATAATAATATTCTGAAATCAACCTAATTATGACATTTTTTTTTCTTTTTGATGGTAAATATATGCATGTCTGCAACTAAATATGTTATTTATGCGAGAAGAATTTTATTTTTTAAACTGGCATATATAGTACAATACTCATCAATATATATTTTAATTATATATCCATTAATTGTGCGAAGGAGTATTTTTTAAGACACAATTTTATTGATAAAAGCATATATTTATTTTAAACTGGCATTCGACCGCACAACATACGTACATGTATATTAATGTACAGAGGTGTTTACCTATGGGTGTTCAACCAGTCGGTTCGGGTCAAACCGAACTTTTTTGGCCGAACCGCGGTTTGAACCGAATTTTAAAAATCCAACCGAACCAACCGAATTAAAATTCCAAACGAATCTAAAACTGAACCGATTAAACCGATTTAAACTTCAGTTTGTTCGGTTGAACCGAATACAAATATTTCAAGTTACAAATAAACATTTCAAAACCGGTTGGTTCGGTTCAAACCGATTTGGATAATATTTTTGATAACCACACAAGCCGGTTTTTGATAAACCGATCCATTATAAACCACACAAAATAAACCGATTCATTTTTTATTAACCGGTTAGTTCGGTTCAAACCGATTTGGAGATCCCAAAACCGAACCGAACCATTTAAACCGAACCATTTAAACCGAACAACCGATCCAATTAAACTGAAATTTGCCAGTTCAGTGTAAAACCTAATAAACCAATCCATTTGAACACCCCTAGTTTAACCGAAATTATTTTGTTCCATCTTTAAAAAAAAAAAACCCATTTAATCCTATTTAATTTTCTGAAAAAATTCATATTTACTAGGACTACAATTTGATACTGCGGTACCAACAGTGCATTGAATATCACACTGAGTGCGTTAAGTTGGTACCGCAGTTTGAAACTGTGGTCCTGGTAAATATGAAAATTTTCAAAAATATAGTTAAATGGTTTATTTTTTTAAAAGATGGTAAATAAAAAATTTCGGAGAGTTTTATTATCCGGCTTATTTAAACTGGTCTATATAGTACAATACTCATCGTTTTTTCTACTTATAAATATAAGTAGAATTTTTAAGATAAGCGACAAAAAGCACCAACTTTCCCATCAAGTTCAAATCTTAAAAAATAAAAGTCAAGGTATTTATAATGAATCACCAAAAAAAAAATTGAAGCGCTAAAATCACGTTTGCGCACGTTTGTACTTTGTGATAATAAAAATTTAATCTACCTAATTTAACCTAAAAAGATACATTTGTAGGTTCATAGGTATCTTTTTAAGTTTGTCGGCACAAAATTTTGAGTTAACAAGGCAAATCATAAGTTGAATAAAATGATCCCGCAAGCTGAAAAAATTGAAATCATGGATCACGCTGTACTTTACGAGAGATGAGTTTACATTACAAATTTATAATTCTGTTATGAGTTTTGTGTAACATCAAGAAGTTAAAATTTGTTAAAATAAATAAATAAATGCATTAATTAAAGTAAACTCCTCAACTACGTATACCATCCGCTTTTTTAATTAATACCTAAAAAACAAATTAGCAAATCTGCTTTCACTTCCAAATTTTTATTAAAACTATCCGAACGGCCCCTTCACTGGGTGGTCCACTGTTCATACCAAACCGCCTCACTATGGGGCGATTTGCTAATTTTTTTTTTACTGTTCATACCAAACCGCCCCACTGTGGAGCGGTTTGCTATGAACAGTAATTTTTTTTTTTAGAGACAATATGAATATCAAGATGCTGAATTCTAACGCTAAAAATTCGGATTTTTTTTAAAATATTTGTTAGATTACTTCTTTTGATGTATAATTAGCATATTTATACTAAAATACGCTAAATTACTTGAAATTATGTTAAATTACGTTGAATTACACTAAATTACGTTAAATTACGCTAAACTCTAAATCCTAAACTCTTATATTTTGGACAATTTCTAAAACCCTAAATCCTAAACCCTAAACCCTAAAAATTACCGTACACGTTAGGGTTTAGGGTAATTTTTAGGGTTTAGGACAATTTATAAATATGTTATGTGAAAATTGTAAATCATTTAATGTATGGTAATTTTTAGGGTTTAGGGTTTAGGGTTTAGGATTTTAGAAATTGTTCAAAATAAGAGTTTAGGGTTTAGAGTTTAGCGTAATTTAACGTAATTTAGTGTAATTCAACGTAATTTAACATAATTTCAAGTAATTTAGCGTATTTTAGTATAAATATGCTAATTATACATCAAAAGAAGTAATCTAACAAATATTTTAAAAAAAATTCCGAATTTTTAGCATTAGAATTCAGCATCTTGATATTTATATTGTTTCTCTAAAAAAAAAATATATATATTGTTCATAGCAAACCGCTCCAACAGTAAAAAAAAAAAAATTACAAAGTGGACCGCCAGTGAAGGGGCGGTCCAGGTAGTTTTAATAAAAATTCGGAGGAGATGACAGATTTGCTAATTTGTTTTTTGGGGTATTAATAAAAAAAACGGGTATACCATTACTTTTAGCTTCTTGATCTTGTATAAAGTAAATTAAAAATTATACTAAATTGCAATTAACATGCATCAATGCATATAACTTAAGTAGATCATGATCAAGGTAAAATCCGATATTTTGAGTTTAGACTCGAGAAATTCATGTTATATGGTCTCGTGTATGTATCGTATCCGTATCTAATACGATACCCGTATTACCCGTATTCCTCTCCTCTCAACAAATAATCTATCGCTAAGTCCTTTATCTCTCTCTCCCTCTCGTCTCCTCTTCTCTAAATCTGCTACTAGTTTCGTTTTCATTTAGAAGATAAGAGAAGAGCCCCATAATTTGCTTCACTACTTGAATTTTCCTGCAGAGCAATAATTACTGCAACCCTCTAACTCTAAAAAAGAACGAGCACCGATATGGCGAATTGGGAGTTTAACTTTATTCCTCCACAACTGTGCCATTCAATAATTTTGACTGCATAAATGAATCCTCTCAATTGTGCAATGTTAAACAGAGGATCTCAACTGGGCAACACACCCTAATTATCAGCTTTAATTTTTTTTGTAAATCCTTGAGTCAAACTTTTCTATTTCAACCTTATATCGAGTAGATTATTCGTTTCACAATGTTATTCCTACATGCTTCAAGATGTTTCCCTTTCAACTTATGGCTCCTTTTAATTAATTATTGTTGAGAAGAGAGCAAATGGGAGAGACGAAGAGAAACAGAGAGGAGGGTGAATAAAATTTTAAAAGGGGTTAAAATTGTCATTTCAGCTTTTAATAATTATTAATCAATATTTTTTAGTGAAACAAATCAGAAATGGGTATATTAATAAAAGGAATGAGTTTAGATGGGGAAACCTTTAGAGCGTTGTCTTTTGCCATCTGATCAAAGGTCAAAGGTTAATTCTTCATGATGAAACTTGAGTTGAGGCATTAAAGGTTAATTCTTCTACTTAACGACCGAATAGCCGCACCACCTACCCCAGGACCTCTGCTGATCATGAGAAGTCAAATTATGCTAGTAATTTATCAATATATATATATATATATATATATATATATATATATATATATATATATATATATATATATATATATATATATATGTGTAATATATGCTCTGTGATACACTTGAGTGCTCCTTAGTAGATATGGTAAATATTGGAACCATGTTTCAAAAATATCATTGGTTGATCCAACTGTACAAGGACCCAACAGTTATATAAAATCTACATGTTGACATTCGTTTATGATATCAGATGTGATATTATTTGTTTGGTTTTTGGCGTCTAGTCTTTACACAAAACAAACTTTGGAAGATTGTGTTGTAATGCTGTGTTACAAGTTGTAATTACTTAACCTACAAATTGCGTTTACAAATTATATCCAAAGGCAACACTAAGGTATGGTTCCTTTTTTCTCAGGAAAGTGTACGCACTGCTATTTGTTTCATTGATTGAAAATCAAACCCCCAAAATATAGCCTGGATCGATCTCTGCATCTTACAATTTCCTTGTTTGGTACCAAACTGAGCATACTGGTACCAACAAGAGGGACCAAAAGACAGAGAACTCTCCTAGTCATCTAACCTCACCCAATACTTGAGCCCCAGAAAATATTGCCTAATGGTAGTTACATAGTCTTTCAAATTGGAGATTTAGAGACCAAATTTCAACAGGGATTGTATTGGGCTTTAATTTCGGGAGAGTGTGCTGGTAGTGCATGTGTACTTACAGACTTGCAATGCAAAAGAAAGAAAGAAAAGAAAACAGAGTACTTATCAGAATACCAAGTTACAAACCATTAAAACTACTTTGTGTACGTAGTACCTATCACGGTACAAAGCAACCTCATATTACTGGTACTTTACACAGCCTGACCTTTCGTTACCGATTGCAAACTCTTAACTTTATGTAGTGGCAGGACCACTCTATGAAAATAGCTTTATAGAAAGGCATTCCACCTGAAATTACTAAATGAGGATTCTTCAAATCCCTCTGATGTTTCTTTTAATGATAAACTATCTCTGCTTATCCTTTGTGAGTTGCTCTATGGTTAACACTGCAAAGCACCATGGGCACACAGATTACATGATGTTCAATCTGTGTGCTGTACCAGCTGGTGCTTCTCAGTATGAAAAGAACATTCTAAAAGGTATTTAAAAAAAAAAAAAAAATCGTACCAGTTCGAAAGGTCTCGAGTGCTGGTAGAAATGTGTTGCAGTTGTATTTCTTTGGAAAACTGAATGAAAAATATTGCTCAGCTTCAGAATAACAGGATATATGCCGTATAGCAACCAAAGTTAATCAAATTTGTAATTTCCACAAACTACAATTGTAACTACAATTAGTACCAGCTAGGTATCAATACAGATTTGTACTTAAGTGACATGCTTAAAAGGGTCAAATCAAGAAATTGACAAGCTTGACAGTTGACACCAAGACATACCAGCTATATGTATATATGCTGACTTTAAAATGTTTTTTTATGTTAAAAAAATTCCATCCAACCAATTCAAACTATAGTAGCACTAATTTACACAAATGGTCCTCAAATCATCATGCTTTTCCTATTTGTTTCTTCGGAAAGCTCAATTCTCTCTTCTCGCATCCAACTTCATTTCTATCCGGTCTATCAGATCAATTTCTTATTAGTAAATGGATGGATGCGTTAGTCAGCAATTGGGTAGCCTAATTTTTTGATTGATGTCGAATTAGTCAAACTCATTCCTGATGAAAGCCGACTAGATTTTCCCACACTTATCATGCATCTTTTTTTTCGGACTAAAACAATGACAGCAAGGACCAATGTGCTATGAATTGAGATGTGTACAGACTAAATAAACTATGAAACAGGAAGGACCAAAATGTAAATCTGGTAGTACCAAAGTACCATCTCACTGGTAAATGACATCACACTATTTTACTTAAATGGTGCATCTGTACCAATAACTAAGCTCAACTAATCCGGACCTACAGGTTATTGGCCTAGTGTGCTGCTCATGCTGTTAACACCACATCCTTCCCATCCTTTAAGTAACAAGTGCCAAATAGCTGCACTTGGTTGAAATAACACGAAACTAATCATCAACCCAGCATCATTAATGCACCCACTCTTGCACAACAGAATCACTACACACGCATAATGATCCATGTCAGATACATTACCATAAGTGCCCACTATATTTTCAAATAATTTCAAGCCGAAAGCACTGCAATGAGTGCCATCCTGTCAGCTCAAAAGTCAATACCCTAGCTCTTCCATCCTTTCAAACTGATTGAGAGCTTCACGTCCATACTCATGTTGACTCGGTCCAGGAAATGAGGGTTTGTTCACTAATTTCATCGAGCACTTGCAGAGCATCATTCAAGATACCGCATTAATTTTGCATACATATATAACAAAACATTAAGTACAAATGTGTCCAAATGCCCTGATTCGCTCTTTAGAAAAAGCCTATGAAGTGGTTTACCTAAAATAAGCCTCTTACTCCTTGAACAAATAGTTATAAAGCTCACAGCCATGTAATTATCCGAAGAAAACCTTGTATATATACTTGAAAAATTGAAATACTTGAGCAAAATCTCCTTTGCACATGCAAGCGGTAATAAAATGTTCCATGTATCTAGAGTTTTATGCATGAGAAACAACTTAATTTGTTTCCTCAAAAATCTGAGATTCATTATAAATACTAGCTAACACTTCAACGGTGACACCAGAGGCCTCTGGGCTCAATGAAGGTTCTAGAATCATGGGGCAGTGTAACAAGACATAATGGAGAGAAGAGAATTGATCTGTTGTAGGTCTCATTATTGATGCATTGGCAGACAATGATCTAAGAGAACTTGCTGATATTAAATAATTCAACAAAAAAAACACAATTTTTATTTTTTCAGGCATTTCATCGAGCACCCTGTGCGCATGAGCGCATCAGTTAGACCAACACAAAAAAGAGCCTTTCCCGAGATTGCATTTTACGGCCTTTACATGGATTAACTTGCCATACAAAGGTTCGTTAAAAGTTTAAACTAGTACACGCTCCAAGAGCACTAGAAAAAAGTAGTCTCATTTGCTAATTGCTACAGGCCCGTTTAAAGGCATTGCAAAGAAAAGGTCCAGGGCCCGTTTTGGTACAACTCCTTCAATTACAATATGCATTAAGAAGAGTATTTACAACATCAATGAAAGAAATTCAACTAAATTTTTATAATAAGGCCGTGAACTTGGTCCAAGCATGACAACCAATCGGATGAACCAAGAGCAGATAGAATGCCAAACAACTTGGATCCGGACCGTCCGATTAGAATTCGGGTCAATCCGGTCGGGGTCCCTTAATATTCGTGCCAAAAAAGATCGGACGATATGGATTAAAACTCAAGATTGAGGTACCCTAGGTGATATGCTTAATTTGGACGGAACAGAACGATATTAGTTAATTGCAGCAATTAAAATTTTAATTACAAAATTGTAACAATTGATAAATTAGTAATATTTTTAAAAAGTGTCCAACATCTTTTTTTTCTTTAGAAGCTTGGAAGATGCCGCCAAGTGGCTAACAGTGTCCATCATCATTCGCAATTTTTTTATGTGTTAATTTAAGAAATTAAGAATTTTTTTTGAAAAGATTTAAAATAAGACATTAAAATGTATTGCAGGGATGAAGTAGTTCGAAAGTTTGAGGAAAATAAATAATGGCAAAAATTGTCCCATGTAGTAGGAAAAAAATTATATTTATTACAATTGTAGATGAAGATAAGGAGATGAATATCATTTTGTGTTTTGCTGGTTTTTGTTAAAGTTAGCTATATTTTGTTATGATGTTGTTTGCCTGGAGTAGATTGATTTCAGTAAAAAAAATCGGTATCATCACTTTTGTCAAAAAAAAATGTAGATGAAGATGTTTTAATAAGTTAATTATAACTTAAGAAGAGCAATTTATAATTAGGCCCTTAAAGAACACACTACATGTAACAAAGCTTACAGATTTTTTTTTTTAAATAGAATTACTGTAAACTAAATCAACGGAACCAGCCTCTGGCTTTGGGATTTTCGAAATCTAGCCTCCACCGATCCTAGGGACCGGTGTAGCAAAAAAAACCCATCCTACACCGGTCCTGAGGATCGGTGGAGCCTGTTTTGCACCATACGGGTGCAGACTGCACCCCTTGCCACAGAAAATCCCATCTTTAGCTCCACCGATCCCTAGGACCGGTGGAGGCTTCATCTCCCAAATTCCAACCCGAGAGCTCCATCTCTGTCACTCCCTTCCTTCTCCTTCTTCGTTTTCTCTCCGAACTCTTCTTGTTTTTTTTTTTTCTTTTCTTTTATCCTCTCAATTTACTCAATCATTTCTCCATCCAATTGTTTTAACCCTAAACCTGCCTACACCGATCCACAGGACCGGTGGAGGCATTTTTGAAGCTCCACCGATTCGCAGGATCGGTGTAGGGTTATTTCGTGTGGCCTTCCGTGTAGGAGGCTGTGGCCAGTGCAAAACATACTCCACCGGTCCTAGAGACCGGTGTAGATTGCGTTTTTTTTGCTTCACCGATTCTAGAGATTGGTGGAGGCTAGATTTCGAAAATCACCGACCCAGAGGCTTGTTCCGTTGATTTGGTTAACAGGAATTCTATTTAAAAAAAAAACTCAAGCTTACTCTTAATTTGTTCTACCTTAAAAAAATAGCTTATTCTTTATTATTCAAATTGAGGAAGTACATATGCAATTAACATGACTTGCTAACAGGATACAAGAAGTCAACAATCACTCTCTTTCACGATTTACTACTTATCACTTGCATCAACATTCCTCTGATACTCAGTATCGAACTGCTCCTGGCTCTGGTATTGATACCTAGGATTAAAGATAGCCATCTCCTCTCTTCTACTATTCTTCAGTCTCCTTGCTTGTTCTATGGTTATACGATAAGAAGCCCTCAGCACATCCAAAGGTAATGCACGGAAAGTAGATGTCTTCCCAACAAGTCTGTTAACCATAGCATTTTGGTTGGTTTTGAAAGAGACCCATTCAAACTGTTGCTGTTGGTCAGCCCTTTTAAGCACAGCATAATTTTGAGGGATCAACAACAATTGTTTGCTATGGAGTTGGCCGTCGAACACTGTCTTTCCTTGGTGGTTGACTATCTGAACCCTTCCTCGTCCTCCTGTTACATACATCAAGCTATGTGCATTGATGTTCCAAAACGGAGTAAGCACGGCATTCTGCAAACATAAAAGAAAATGATTGATCGATATAAATTTTTTTTTTTTTTGCATAGAATTAAGTACTTCAATGTAAATATATCGCTCACCCTTCGAAGAACCACACGGGTAGCGCTCATTTGAACATTGTTCAGAATAGGA
Organism: Carex parvula; assembly: GCA_025461045.1. NCBI lineage: Eukaryota > Viridiplantae > Streptophyta > Magnoliopsida > Poales > Cyperaceae > Carex > Carex parvula. The sequence goes on from JAJGRW010000559.1 coordinate 1,982,386, forward strand.
AGTTTTTGGCTGTTAAGTCTTGTGATTCTTCCACCTTGTGGGTTGAAGATATCAGCGCGATTTGGATCGTTGATATTTTCTCTAATTTTCATTGTGCAGAAGTTTTCATCTAGACCGTTGGAAATGGAATAGTTACTTCCCGGTCCGAACCTCTCGCCTTGATACTGCTCTCCCTCAAACTCTTCTCCCTGCTGCCGCTGTTGTTGTTCCTCTGGGCTCCTAAAAGGTCTGAGCAACTGAAGTCCACGTTCTACTCGAACTATTTCACCTCTTTGATCATCTTGGCTCTGAAGTCTTCTGGCCAACTCTGGATTTACGCCAAAAGCTTCAGCTAATAGCTGGGTGTCGAAACCGTTGAGGATATTATTTCCTGATACTTGTTGTCCCAATTCATGGGACTGCTGGCCACTTTGGTGCCTTCCGGCCAGGAAGAACTCCTAGAAGCAATTTCAAAAAGAAAAGATCGGTGCCATTGAGTTTTATTATAGGAAGAAAATTTGATAAAACAATATTAGTATTGAAAGCAACTATCATATAAGTTGTTGCTTTAAATTGTAAAAACTAATATAATTACCCTGCGTCTAGGCTCCAGCTGGTTAGCACTGTTGCTTGTGTCAAAAACCTGAACAAGCACTAGAGGGATATCACCGTCATTGTAGCACCAGTGAGTGACACCAGCTGGCACTGCAATCACATCTCCTTCACGGAAGCGGTGAACCTTCTGGTGCTCTTCCCTTCTCCATTGCGCCTGACTGATGCCTTCCTGTTGGAGCTGTTCAGATTGTTGGAGTTGCTCAAATTGTTGGAAAGACTGATATGTTTCCGGACAACCAGGGAAAACGAACCCCGTCAAGCCTCGTCCTGTAAAAGAAAAATATAAGTTTCTAATTTGAATTTTGAAGATACCAATGCTTAAAGTTTAATTTTTAGGGGACCTTGCACTATGTAGAGGAGAGACGGAGCATTGGCGAAGGTAGGCAATAGAAGGCCTCTTGGATCGATCGTACGACGGAGTGCAGATACGCCAGCGCACCGGAGTTGTTCGTTGTTCTCCTCGTAGAATTCAGTGAGACCAGCTTGAGACTGCACACGCCTAGACGGGTTAAGTGCAGCAAGATTATCGAATCGACATGCCCTCTGACCTGCCCCAAAGCCAAATCTACGCGAGCTCTGCCATGGGCTCTGCCCACTAAAACCAAACTGTGCAACACACCCATGAAATAAGACCAAGATGCAAAGAGAAAAGGAGAGAGAATAAAGAGTTGCCATTGTTAAACTCCCAAGTTAATTGAACTACTGGAATTGATTGTTGTGTGAAGAGATGAGTGAGATCTACCAAGTATTTATAGGTGAACAAGAGCAGATGTATAGGTTTGGATCAACATGAAGAATGATGAAATTTGGTAGTAAAAGGAATGTGTTTTTGGAGTTATACACGATGGTTGGTGAAGTATGGACGAATAAAAGTTGTAGAAACTTGAACAATAGACGAGGATAAAACAATTGCACGACTAACAAAACCATGTCGCCGCGCTGCAGTGTTATTTCTTAATTACCAGAAGGATTTGTAATTTAGTAGAGAAGATAGCCAACTGTTTATCAAAAAATAAAGAAGATAAGTGGATTTCAAGTTATATATACAAAAGAGTTGGTAATAAATGGACGGTGAAATTTTGTCAGTATGTGTAGAGGTAATTAAGGAACTCACCCACAATTAACATGAATAAATCAAATTATATATGGTTTAGTCAGAGAAAGCGTTGTAGCTAGGCCCACCTACAAAATAACAAAAAATTAGTGGACATTATGGAAATATAGTTTTCGTTAATTATACATGGGATAATTATTGTCATACCCATTAAAAACTTCTAAATATCCAAATTTTCCATCAAAACTTGAAAATTACTCATTTCTTCACTAAAAACAAAAAACCTTTCTCATTTCCCCTTTCTTTAATCTAATTTAAACTTTTATTTGAGCTTATTATTAATCTTTTATTTAAGATAAAAGGACTAATTTACCCTTCTATTCAAACGAACGCATTCTTACATCCAATTACGATCAATATTCTTTTACATTCTAATCAATCAAATGTTGAATGCTAATGTGCAAGTTTAGCTACTAAATTTGTGACAACTGATAATCTTTTCTTTCTTGCTAAGTTTCAGTTTGCAAAGCTGTCAAATTAGCTACAACAATTTATCATGTCCGTAAATCAATCTCTCAATTTTCATGATAGTATAAATCAAGGTTCTAAATAGCGTTTATAGCGTCGTAGCGGAAAGGCTAAAAAAAAAGCTATAGCGAATAGCGTCGCTATAGCGGAAGCTATTCCAATAGCGTTTTTTTTTTTTTTACATTTCGTATATTCAATATTTGTACTGAATATCAACATTATCTAAAGTCTCATAGAACAATAAATAACACCAAAGTAATTAAGAAATTATATATTCATATTGAACCAGTACAAAGTTCAAATTGTGGTTCAAAATATCCATAGTAATATCATAAACTATCGATTTTTCCTATTAAAAATATCTTAAGCATCATGATTCATGACATAATTTTTTTTTTCTATTCAAATTTTATTTTCGATTTGGACTTTTATTTCTATTCAAATTTCAATTTCTATTCCCAATTTCAAATTGATTTATCTGTAGCAAGTAGCAACAAATTCAATTTCGGTTTGAGATTTTTTTATCTTTATTTAAAACCCATATAAATTGCTTTAAAAAAAAAACTCATATTGTATAGCGCAAATAGCGCGAATAGCGGACCGCTATAGCGCTGTAGCGGTCGCTATAGCGGCCGTAGCGCACATAGCGAATTTTGATGTCATAGCAGTCGCGTTTGGGGTCCAAAAGCTAGGCTATAGCGCGCTATAGCAGCTCTTCATTTAGATGTATAAATTATGGCACCAATTGATTGTTATTTGGAGAGGATTGTATATTTGGGTTCGTTTTATGTAGGGTTTTTGCACAAATGACCCTATAACTTTCAACAACTTGTTTTTCCCAGAATCATGTTTTATGACAAACTGATTAAACCTTTCCCTCATTACCACATTAAAAGTTTCAATTAATCCAATTTTACTGCGCTCTTAGAAGTCAAACTCCATTTTTCATGTGATCAATTATCAACAATTGCCACATCAAGCCTTATTTCAAAATTACATGTCATTTATGACAATTGTTAATATGTGATCAATTATCAACAATTGCCACACCAAATAAAATACAGTACATAGCCTGAGAGTTTGCCAATAAGAAATGCTGTATATTTTAATATAAAAAAAAGTAAAGAAGTTCAGGCCTAATTTCCAGTATACCATATAACACATTGAAATACTGAAAATATACTCTTTTGTACTTTTTGATCTCATAATCTATTGCCCAAGCAAAAAACAAAATCCGAAAACAATTAGAGTAAATACAAAAATTATATCTAACTGAACTATCAAAATTTAACATGTGAAAGAGTTAGTGCAGATTTACTTTCATCCAAAAAAAAAGGAGAAGATTTATGGTATCTAAAAATTGAGCCATATCATGGACTAGAGTGGTTATGTTCGCCATCAGATGTGATAATGAGCATCGACGAGTCATTTGCATCCCAATCAATGACCTTTTTGGCAAGGCAGCCTATTTCACGACACTTATAGTAACATCTATACAAGGGGATAAAAAAATTAAACTACATTTGCATCTACAAAGGATAGTAGCATTATAGAGAGAAATGTTTGGAAAGAAATTAAGATTTACTGGCGATAAGGATGATGCACCAGTTCTCTCGAATCATACTTGTCAGCATTTCTTGAGTTATTTTCTGGTACGCATATACTTCTACGTACTCCTCTGCTCCTGGTTTTGTTAGGGTATCAGATTTGTGCACACATAAATTGTAACTGTAAACTTTGCTAGTTTTCTAAATGAAGAACAGAAAAATTTATGCAGCTGTTCCAATTCATGAGTAAATATGGGAGAAGAGTGAGGCTATGGTAATTTGCAATGTGCAGATCAAGCCGTACTATGGATTTTCATATCTTCGTTTTTAAAGTTCAAACAGCCGATCTGAACCGCTCAACATTACCAAATTTTATGTTTTTTAGAAATTTTTACTTTTTTTTAGATAGATAGAAAATTACTACTTTTAGATAGAAAAGTACTTCTTAACATACTTCTTGTATCGAGTGGGATCCTTCTACAAAATTAGCATAAAAGTTTCATAATAAAATAGCCAATTTCTAAACCATGTTGTACATGTTGATGCTGATTACACCATTTAAAAACTCTAATAAACTAATATAAGCACTTCTGTCTAGTTAATAAATACCTCTTGAAGATTTCTCCAAGCATCTTCAGGTACATCAGGTATATGGGCTTCTTCATTCCAACCACACCCACTTCGATTGGCCATGTGCCAGAAAAAACTGAAATCACCTTTCAAGTTCTTCCAGCGCAATTTCAAGCTCGTTAAAACACGTATTTGGGTGTTCTTCTTGGTCAACGCATTATACACATAACTCCATTCATGATCATTGTACCCACCATCGCAATTAGAATCTTGTCTTCTACTTTGAACCTCAGCTAATAAGTCTAAAAAGAAAGAAGTCTCGTGATCAGACCAATTTGGATCCCTCCGTCCTTTGGTATTAGTTCCGTCCCCTAGAACAGATTCTGTGTTTGTCTCTTTTCTCTTACCTCCACGCTTACCTCGGCCCTTACCCTGCTTACTCCCAATTACTTGAGCTTGTTCCGCAACAAAATCCATAACTTAGCTTCACCTTTGAATCAAAGACAAAATTTGTTATAATTGAGTCATAAAAAAGGATGCAAAGCTCTGATATTTGCACAACTAGTTGAGTGCTTTATAATGTGAACATATAGAGTGAAGAGAAATCCATAACTTACTTGAGTGCTTTATAATGTGAACATATAGAGATGCAAAGCTCAGTTCTCATCTGACAAGGGTGAAGAGAAATTTACAAAAAAGACCCCTAATATTGGTGTATTTATATTTTGTTGAAACAGTAGACATAGTGTAAATGAAGATTCTAATCGAGTTTCTTTTTGTTTTTTTTAAATCAAGGGTGAAGAATCAGACCTTTTCTGGTTCTTTTGGAAATCCCTCATTTTACCCTTTCTCTGTGCTAATTAATGTGCTTTGCTTGGTTCCAGTACCTTATAATTATGACCAAGAGACTTGAGAAAATTTTATTTTCAGTTTTCAACTATAACCAAGAGGCTCATGCTTATTCTGGAAAAAAATGATCTAATTTGCACAACTAGTTTATTTTACTAGGTGAATCAGACCATGGTTCATATGTAAAAGCACAATATTAGTAAAAGCACTCAAGAGATTTGAGTCATAAAAAACAAAAACAGAAAAAAAAAACAGAAATGAGAAGTACTGAGAAAATAAAAAAACTGGTAAAATTAAAAAAAAGAAAATCTAACTTATATAAAAATGAAAAGGTGCATATGAAGCACTTCACTGAAATAGAAAAAAAATAGGTTGATTTGAATCAAAGCTGAGGTGAAGAAATAATATTAGCATGAAGAATCAAAGCTAACTACATCACGGAGTGAAGAATCAAAGTTGCATCTACCTTTGAAATAGAAAAATGAAAAGCACTCAACAATGGTGTGAAAGGAAATTTAGGTGACAAGAGACATGAGCAATAAATCAATCTGAACAAAGGATGCCTACTTCATCCACTAATAGCAAAAATTTCACTGTGTCAAGAGAGAATCTTAGAGATACCAACGATAGAAAAAAGTACCGAACAAGATGGGTGTCAATAGAGAGAGCGCGTCGACGAGAATGGTTGTGCGGTGTCGGATTTAGAAATTATTCGTCGGAGAGCCGCCAATTTACACCGGAGAAAGCAAGTTTTTTCTTTCCCGCGTCTAGGGATGCGTTCCCGCTGCAGATGAAGAAGACAGCCAAAAATGAATTAAAAATGAAGATAACCTTAAGGAGGTCTGTTGGTGAGGGTATAATTGTAAAACAAATATACACTTTTTGCCTCAAGGAGGCGTTTTGGAAGCCAAAATCTTAAGGAAGGGGGTCCCCTGGATTAAGATGTTGTGTTAAGGAGGGGTCTTAATCTTGCAAAAGGAGTCACTGTTCGGCAAGATTAACATGGATTAAGAGTTAAAAGACCCTTAAGGAACCTTAATCTTATACAGCCGAACAGCACCTTTCTGATTTGATTTGTTTAGAAGATCGATTGTGCAGTTGAACCGGTGAAATCCGGTTTAATAAACCGGTTTTTCAGAAACCGGTAATCCAGTTTTAAAGAAAAATCGGCTTTAAACGGTTCAATCTACAAAGTTCAAACTTTTGTACTGTTATGTATTAAATAAGAAATAGTACTAACTAATATCGTAGCCTGCGCATCGCTGCCGACATTTTTATTAATATCCAAAGTTTAATACAAATTATTAATTATACCCAGAATCGGACCAATTATCGATATATACCCAAGCCGGCCATTTTCTGGCCGGCTATGTACCTTTTCTTTTTTTTTATTCCCCCGCATTTTAGAGAAAGACACTATGAAGATCAAAGTATTGAAATTTAACACTGAAAATTTGAAATTTTTTATTTAAATTATTTGTTATATTACTTCTTTTGATATATAATTAGCATATTTATACTAAAATATGCTATATTAATTGAAATTGTATTGAATAACTCTATATTATGTTAAATTACGCTAAATTACATTACATTACTTTATAATACGCTATATTAATTGAAATACGCTATATTGTGGTACTATTTTTTATGTTGTGCTACTATTTTAATGTTGTTATATTTTCTGTTTAGCATTATCATGATAATTTATTTTGATCTGTAAAATATAAAAATAGTACCATAAAAGCACACATACACAAGAACCGAAATATAGGATAATCCAAATATACCAAATATAAATAGTATATCAAATATAAATAGTACAAAACTAGTAAAAATACAACTAAAACGGAGAGGGGGAATATCGCTGAGGCGGTACTCCGGCGTTCGCCCAGCGCCAGCGCGGCCAGGCTTCGTCTCTCTCGGGCTCATCTGGGGCATCGGCAGACCTCAGTATCTGCTCGGCAGTATCCCATCTGGCATCGCCCGTGGAGACTGTCGGTACTGGCGGAGGTGTAGCGAAGATAAATGCGGCAAACTCAGTCCCAAAGGCAGGCTGAGTATGAGACCCGCTACCACTAGCCTCTCCATCATGCGGCATCTCTGTGCCATATCGGGGCCATGTCGGTGCCGACATGATCTCCTCGAACTCGTGGAGACTGCACGAGAGGGACTCGTACTCAGAAGTATCGGTCTCCGCAGGTGGTGGCTGTGGTGGCATCTCTGCTGGACCCTGCAATCATACACATAAATTATTAAATTTGATCTGAATGAAGAAATTTATTAAAACCTGACAGATACTGAAGTATGACATACATAAGGCTGCACCGGACGTCCATGCTCGTCGTACCATGCCGTCCACCCAATGTCGGACAATACCCAACGATGGTAGTCCCACTCTAGATGTGAATCGGGGGAAGATGGCATATCATCCATCAGAACCGGGCTCGGATCGGGCTCCTGCGGATCTATCTCACGCCAGTTGATGTTCTCTCTGGCGTCTCGCAGCATACCGATGATCTTTCCACCGTGCTCGGCATCCTCAACCACATTCGCATTCTTCTTGAGGGTGCGGTACCCAAGCAGTCTCCAGTTCTTCTTTCCCAGCATGCGGATCCCATGCCCGCACTCCTTGATCGCGGCCAAAAGCTGAAAAAAATTTAGCATGTCAGATCAAACCTTGATGTATTACTAAATTAGATCAAACCTTGTGGTTTTAGGTGCTTTACCTGGCGAGCCCATCCACGACCGTTGGGATGGTAACCATCATCCGTTTTGATCCTGTCGCGGAGATGGGCACCGTAATCACCCTGCAGATAGACACTCGCCATGCAGACCTGCGTGTACCATACATCGTACCTCAACTGGGGATCCCCCTGGGTCTGCTGAAGCACATCTGGCTTGTGATAGAAGTCTGTATACTGAGGATCCAAGGCCGTCAAGTAGTATGCATCGTAATGGGTGCTCCAGTCCTTATCCAGTCGCGCTCGGTGGGTAACGCTGTAAAGAAGACGTTAGTTGCAATAAAAAACTATCAAGTAATATGATTTATTTAATAAATACAATAGACTACGACTTACCGGTGCAGGTCTCTGTGCGTGTAACTCGGCAAAGATGGGTCTATGGGAATCAACGCCGCTCGACCAAACTGGCGGAGCACCCGATCTGGATAGTGGTGCTCCACTATCCAGAAATGTATGAGTGGACCTCGATAGAACCACATCTCCCGCTCTTGCTCGTCAGTCACACTGCCCGGCAAGAGGAACTCCTCGTACAACTGATCGTACGGCGTCCACTCAACAAGAGGCTCAGGCAAACTTTGAAGCTCTGACCGGACTGGCCTGATCCCAACAGTAGCACCGTGGGTCCGATCCTGGTAGTGGTGGAAACCGTACCACTTCTTGGCGTATGCCGGGCAGTGAAACACATCTGGCTCTCCCCAATCCGGCGCCTCATTGGGGATAGGACGGCCCACCGGTAGCCGTGACCACGACCAGTGCTGAAGCAGGAGTACCGGCCCGTACATCTGCTTCGCCGTCGGCTTCATTTTCAAGAACATTACATGTCAGTGTATTTTGATGGATTGATTGATTAAATAATTTACACTAAAATAAGAGTTGGTGACTTACCTCACTACTACGACACAGGTGGTAGTACAGATACGCCAGGACAGCTCCACCCCAGTTGTACGACGTCGGCCGCTCAATCTCCATCAGCAACGGGAGATACATCATCGGCATCTGATCACCGCTGGAATCAGGAAACATGACAGAACCAAAAAGGTCCATCACGTAGCCCCGTGTATATCTGCAATACAAAACATATAAAAATTCTAATAGAATCATCGTATTATAAATTAATTAGTAGATATTAATAAAAATTTACCTCTGAATCTCCAGCTCGGTGGAATCTGCCGAGAGACCCGCGATGAAGTGCTGTCGTAACCTCGTCATCCGCAAATAGAACTTCGACCTCCCATGGTCCCCAATGATATAGGAAGGATCAGCTCCCAACAACTCCTCGACGTAACCTGCGAAGCTGGTGCTGTCAGAGATGCCGCCGACGGGTGTGCCACGGATAGACAAACCCCAGAGAGCACTCACATCCTGGAGAGTCACTGTCATCTCTCCGAATGGCATGTGAAACGTGTGCGTCTTGGGACGCCATCGCTCCACCAGTCCAGCGATGAGAGATGCATTGATGATGCTCTTCTCTGTCCGCACGATGTCCACAACCTGGTAGAGACCCAGGTTGATGAGGTACGGCTCCATCACCTCGTAGTACCTCATGTGAACGCACCTCAACTTCACATCTAGAAGATCCGTGTCCTGCGTTGAAAAATGTAATCCGCATGGTGACAACATAATAAAATTTAAATCCAACAAAATTTAATGAAAATATAAGAAAAGGAACGTACCTCACGAGAAGCCAGTGAGACTCGGTGCTCGCTGTGGGGAATCCACAGGAGAGGACTGATGTGCTCCGTGCTGCTGGTACTGATCGGCTCATCCACTACTGGACGCTGGGTAGGCCGTGCTCTAGGCATCCTGATATCTAAAATAACCTAAATTCGGTGAAATTACGCTTGATCAGCATAATTATGGTAAAAAATGCCAAAATACCCTAAATATTAGTCATCTGTGCTAATTACACTAAATTATGCTTAATCAGCCTAATTATGGTAAAAAAGACCAAAATACCCTAAAAATTGGTCATCTGTGCTAATTTCGGTAAAATTACGCTTAATCAGTTTAATTATGGTAAAAAAGACCAAAATACCCTAAAAATTGGTCAAACGTGCTAATTTCGGTAAAATTACGCTTAATCAGTCTAATTATGGTAAAAAAGACCAAAATACCCTAAAAATTAGTCAAACGTGCTAATTTCGGTAAAATTACGCTTAATCTGCATAACTATGGTAAAAAATGCCAAAATACCCTAAAAATTGGTCAAACGTGCTAATTTCGGTAAAATTACGCTTAATCAGCATAACTATGGTAAAAAAGGCCAAAATACCATAAAAATTGGTCAAAGAAATATTTTTTTTGACCAATTAGGCTAATTAATCGCAATTTAGTGTAATTAGCACAGATGTGTAATTGGTCAAAGAACTAATGTGTTCATTTTTCATCATTTTTTGACCGCTTCACTTTATATTAAATTAGTTCAAAATTTTAAAAACTTGACATGTAAACTCATCACTCGTGAAGTAGATTGGTTTCAATGGTTTAGATGCGTCCGATGGTTTTTTGAGTTTAGCTCACAAAGAAGCTTGGTGAGCTTAAGAACACCCTAGTTCTACTCAAATATCAATATGAAACAATATATCTATGGAGTTGTTCGGCAACAAGAGATTAAGAGTGAAGGGTTAAGAGCTTAAATAGCTCTAAGAAATCGATGTTCGGTTGTCTTAATCCGTGAGTGAAAGCTAAGGAAGCTAAAATAAGGTGTAGAGGTGCCTTAAGGTCTGGACAGAGAATTAAGATCCGGGCAAAATGAGACTAAAAAGGAGGTGAAGAATGAGCAAAATAATGAGCAAAGTTAGGATGTTCATCAAACTCTATTTTTCTTTATAAAAATAACATATAATAGATATATAATTTAGATATGCCATCATTATAGAGAGCAAAATAATAAGCAAAGTTAGGGTGTGTTGTGCTCATCGAGTTTGGTGAGCATAACTCTCAAATTTATAATATTGACTTCAAACGGGACGGATTCAAACTGTTGAAACCGATTTACTTTACGAGTGATGCGTGTATATGTAAAATTTTGAAATTTTCGAATTCATTTAGTACAAAGTCAAGCGGTAAAAAATATGACTTTGTACATGCTCAAAAATGAAGTTTTACAAGTTATTTTAATGCATTCATTTTTCATCTATTTTTTACTGCTTGATTTTGTACTAAATGAATTCGAAAATTTTAAAATTTTGTATATACATGCATCACTCATGTAGTAGATCGGTTTCAATGGTTTGAATTCGTGTTGTTTGAAGTTATTTCGATAGATTTTAGAGTTATGCTCACCAAATCATTTGGTGAGCACAACACACTCTACCTTTGCTACAAAATAATATTTCTTTTGTTAAATTTATTATGTCATTATAAAATATATATCTAGTTAACAAAATAATAATCATCAACGCAATCATATTTTTATTAAAAATATCAAGAAAAATAATTCTTCTCTCTAAATATATATATATATATATGATTCTAAAATAAATGGATATTCGAAAAATAAAAAAACGCGGATACATAAAATTATCCATATTTGCACAAACGAATATCTAAAAATTAAAACAATACATATATGGATAATTATCTGTATCTCCATTCGTATTTACTTTCGTAAATTAAAACCGTATACGTATTCGCACAAATTATATCCATACCTACAAACTATTTGTATCCGAACTCAAAAAATTTGAATAAATATTCGAATACGAACGGATATACTAGGGTTCTAAATAGTTAGCTATAGCACAACTATAGCGGTTTTTGACCTAAAAAGCTAAGCTACGGGGTAAAACTTCGCTAATCGAGCTACGGCTGCTATAGCGGTAATAGCAGTCCGCTATAGCACGTAGCGGAATAGCGGTCCGCTATGCTACATGGGCTTATTATTATTTATTTATTTTGCAATTTAAATGGGCTTTAAGGTCCAAACCGAAATTAAATTAGATGGGTCTATAATATCAATAAACTTGAACAATGTGCGTTAGCCTATATCAATTAAATTATTTGAATATGTAGTAAAATGATACTTAATATATGGTAGTAGGATATTTTGAATAGAAAATATATCGATAGTTTATGAATTAGGGATATTTTGAATGACAATTTGGACTTTGTATTGGTTCAATATGAATATTAGAACTTCTTAATCAATTTGGTGTTTTTGTTACTTATGAGACTTTAGATAATGTTTATTATTAGTAGAAATATAAAATAAAATTTTTGAAAATAAAAAAAAACGCTATGTAGGATAGCTTTCGCTATAGCTACGCTATTCGCGATAGTTTTTTTTTGTCTCCCCGCTATGCCGCGCTATTTAGAACCTTGGATAATACCAATCTATTTGCACCCTGAGTTGAAATCCCCTTTGTATGTAGCCAGTAGTTGTCATGACATGTCACGTCTTCTTCATACTGGTCGACCAAACAACTCTAAAGGAGCAAACTAGATTAATTTGAGTATCTAACCCATAAATGTTTTGGATATATATTTACATGAGAGGGTATAATATGTTGTGTATGCTTTGTATTTTTTTTGTATTATTGTTTTCAACGAATAACCTTGAAGTCTTACAAAAATCATTAGTGTCTCGTACTTTACACTGGCCCAAAAGAATTGAGTCTGAATCTGCTGCGATTCCGAGATGGATCGCAGGATTCTAAAATTCCGAGATCAACGGTTCAAACTTTTCCGTGTGCGGATCTCGGAAACATTCTTAAAAGAGTAAATTTTCATGCACACATCTCGAAAAAGACCAACAGTTGAGATGGGATTGCAGGGTCATGTGATTCCCGGAGAATCACAGCAGATTTATTTTCAAAAGAATTGCCACAAAGCGCCAAAGAATGAAATTTTACATGAGATTTTGTTCGGCTTAAAAGACCTTCAATATCTAGGGCAGTTAGATTAACCGGTGATAAAATAAACAAAAAGTATCACATTTAATTTTGTAACAATGGATGGAACTAAAAGAAGTGTCAATTGAGAATCATGTTATTCGTCACACGAAATTTTGATTTTTCCATTTTTACGTTGCATCTTTTTTTCTAAAAAAATATCTTCTTGTATGTTTGAAATAATTGATAATCACGTTAATTATATTTGTTGGAGATACCGTTCCTCTTATTGGAAATCACATATTTCAGCGTGTGAACTTGACTAGCTTGTTAGTTGTTGCAATGCCAGATAATAAGAGGATGTTACAGTATAAAGAGGTATATCTTTTTTTCCTTCTAATTTCTAGTGCACTGTGCTAGCTGGTTATCATATTGTGCGAAACATGTGTACTGAATTGACTTGCTGTTATGTCAGGAAATCAGAGGATGTTTTATTCTATTGATGTACATGTTGGTTTTAATTCGGGTGAACATTGATATATTGTTATCATCATATTGTGAAATTTCTAATTGTCTGACTCGATACAAACAGAACATATTGCGTACTCTCATTAATTGACCAGCTCAACAACGGATGCACTGCTTACAAAACTTTAGAAGGTCCGCGTGAAAATAAAAATTAACAAGGAAAATGCATTTCTCTAATTTGTCAAATATATCACATCTTGCCTTTAGATCGTGATGATGGGTGGCCATCAATCAGATCTATCATAATACGTTTTCTAATCAGCTTTACAACCGATAATTCTTTGTATTGCACGAGCAAACAGTGGCGACTATAGCACCTCTCGGTAGATTGAGCACAAAAGATCGCTTGGATAAATTATGCCTTGTCAATGGTAATGATAATTAGAATTAGAACCCTAAATTACTTGAACTTTTATTATGTTAATTGTTTTTATATAGTACCCGATTAGCTAATGAGTTTGAACCCAATAAGCTATTTGAACTCAATTTTTGCTTCCCGAAGAATTCTGCATCTGCCCCCCTATAAATGCCACTATACCCGTTGAGCACTACAAGTAGATATATTGAAATTCTAAATATGCACAAGCTATTGAAATTCCTTGCAGACAGAAAGATTACAAAAAGACAAGAATATATATGAAAGAAAAGATAGAGGCAAAAAAAATATCCATGTGGCTACAAACATATATAGAACAACAAATAACAACTACGGAATTGCGTGGTTATGTTGGCCCTTGTAAGTGATGATGCACATAGAAGGGTCGTTTGCATCCCGATCAATATGCTTTTTGGCAAAGCAACCAATTTCACTGCACTTGTAATAGTGCCTGAGAATGGAGACAAATATTTAGTTTAGAAGTATAACTTATATAAATTTTAGGTGGATTGAAAAACAACAGGTGAGCAATATTTTCTGAAAAAGAAATGGCTGTTATAAAAGAAGCATTTTTAGAAGTTCTGGCAGTATATATAAAAATTCCAGTGTTATGGTTAAGAATATGGCCTGTCCCCATAATAGAAGTTTAAATTACAAAGAAAAAGTAATAATCATAACAACTTCTAACCAGTAAGGATACTCAGTAAAGAATTGGTAATTTATAAACTCTCTAATTTTGTGGAATCCAAGACGGTACAGACAGAAATGCATCATCTTCAAATATTGTTCCTTTGTTTTACAACAGAATTCAAGAAGTCAGCATCTACTGGGACAGTGCAATAGTGCTCTATCAGTGTCAAACTAAAGCTCATCACCTGAATAAATCATGAGAATTTGAAAGAGAAAACCCACAACAAAAAGGCTCCCTTAAAAAATGTATCATATGTCAAACCAAGCCTATACTAGACAATAACAAGTGATGGAAGCTTAGACAAGACCCAAAGATATCAGACTGACAGTCTTTTAAATGGGTGAAAGGCAGGGATTTTAAAATTTTGAAATCCAACAAAAGCTATTGATGTACTGATGCAGTTCAGAATTTGCTTTGTAAATAAAATGGGTGGGTTTTGTATATGCTAAGGGGGCTCTACATGATAGGTTTTTTTTGGGTTTGTTTAGCTTTTACGTAAATATGTGAAGTTTATAGAGAGTTCTGTATCAGTAAAATGAAACATGTGGCAATTGCTGCTTATCTTATTTTCAAAAAAAGAAACAAAAAAAAAAACAAATGCTAACCGATGATAGGGTTTTTTTTGGGTTTGTTTATCTTTTATGTAAATATGTGAAGTTTATAGAGATAGTTCTGTGTCAGTAAAATGAAACATGTGGCAGTTGCTGCTTATCTTATTTTCAAGAAACAGAAACCAAAAAAAAAAAAATGCTAACCGGTGATAAGGAAGACCCATTATCCTCATGTTACCACTCCTACGCCAAGTGTATGGATCAGCATTTTTTGAGTTCTTGGCCAGGACTTGTATTGTTGCAACTTCCCCAGAGATCCTATTTTTTGATCTGAAAATAGCTCAATGAAAAAAGATCATTAATCAGGAAGTGCCTTTCCTCTTCTACTATTTGATTTTGTTGGTACCTGATAGTAGAGTACACTAGTAACAGCCCTGTTTGGTCTAGAAACCAATTTAATAAAGTTATCACCATGCCTTTACATACTAGCGTATACACTAGGCAGTATTGATTACATAGATGAGTGAAAACAATGGCAACTGCAAAAAAAAAGATTGTAATAAGGAGTAAAAGACGTCTGGTCAGATCAAGCGCCCATTTTCAAAATGTGGCCCAGCCCAGCCCATTGACAACCCTACTTGTAATTCTACTGTTGCTCAACTTCATCCAAAAGAGCCTCTTGATTAGCTCCATAAGGTACTTCATAGTTCATATTACAGAATACAGGTGGAATTTAAAGTTCATTTCACCTAACAACAAGACATCTAGTCAGATCAGGCACCCATTCAAATTGCATATTAGAGAATAAATTTAGATCACCAGCAATTTTCACTTCTTCTGATGGCTATAGAAAATTAGGATACACAAGGCTTGTTGTAACAGCCAAGAGAAGTGATAAGCAATGTATGAAGCACAACATGCGTGAAATAAAACTCCCCGATGAAACACCTTTTGTTACACAGGACATAAAAAATAAAGAGCTTAGCAGAGAATTACTGAGGTAGACTTACAGTTCTTTGACATCCTTGTTGGCACCTTCCTCTCTTACAGAGGATTGTAAATTACTTCTTTCATCATATCTCCATCTGTTAAAAGAATTAGAATTTACCCCAATAAAAAAGGAGGATTGGGATTTTAAAAAGGGCATCAGGTTATCAACACGGTCTCCAACATCACTTTACATTTTGGAAGGGACCACTTGATAATGGATTATAACAATCTTGACAATTTTCTTCAGATCAAACCACATAAGGTTGAAAATATTAAAAAACAAACTTTGGATATATTGTTGGACTTGGACATATAGATAGGCTACCAATCATATTTCATGCAATCTGAGTATCATTTGACAATGCATCAAGGATCGTTAATTTAAGACCATATTTGATGAACATTATGTTTTATAGGCATGATATATGCACCATCCATATACAATGCCTACAAGGCTACAATTTTAGATTTCAAACTTAAAAATTTGTTTCGACAATTGTCAAGTAATCCTTCCCTTAACATGTTGTTATAGTTAATATAAATACTAAAGGTTCAAAAAGCCAATAAGAGATAGTGTTTCTTTCTCCCACAAAACAGAGACCTTTTCTGGCAAATACTAAAAAGACTAGAGGCCATTTTTGCAATTTCTGGAAAATTCACCATTAGAGCTTTCATCTCTTGGTTGAAAATAATAAAAGGTAGAATACAAACTGGCAATGAGGGGAGCGCTTGATGCTCACATGGCCTGTATTACTCCCTGGACAGCTCTCGTCATTTTTCGAGCTGATTGAAGAGACGAGCACTGTTTTCTTTCTTTTCTTTGCTTTCGACTTCCTACATTACACAAACAAGGTTATTCACACAGCACATCTGTTATTGCTATGTCAGTGTTCTTACTAAGTAATTAGTAAACAAACTTTGACTGAATGTTTGAAACTACAAACCTTTCGTAGTTGGGTACAGTACTTTGGCAACCTTATTTACTGATATCTTGGCATTATAGGGCTCTATTTAGCAAGTAATCAGTTAAATTAGAAAAGAGAATGAAAAAGATGAAAAGTATAAAAATTTGTCTAATTGACACCAAAATGTACTGGAATAAATACTGTCAATCATTACAAAAAATTTATAGAACTTACTGTTCTAGTTCATCCTTGTGCACTTTTCCCATGGTTTTTAGGGAAAGCAAAGCAGATACAATTGACATAAGCTCATTTTCCTTTCCTTCTCTAACATTACTCTCCTCCTTCACCTTCAATGTCTTATTATTTTTCAATGCCGCAACACAATTCGACTGTGAGATCGAGTTGTCTATTTTACCCTTCACCAGAGAATCTGCTTCGACCATCATGATATATAAGGAATAATCCCGAGTAAAACTCAAAAGGCACAATCAGATCCTTAGAATTGACAGCATCCCTGAAATAGTCATATCCAATGGCAACGATAACATATTTTCTGAGAGAGAGAGCGAGGGAGCTAATCCATTGATGTTGCCGTGGATTGGAGAATCTATCGGCAGCACACGGAGCCGACTATAGCGCGATTTTGCAAACCGAGTGGATGGGTTTTGGTTTTACGCGAAAGAACGATCGAATCGGAAGAGATTCACTGTGCGATTTCCGCCGATTCTTCCTCCCATTCCGAGTCTGTTTGCGACTGATGTGCCTTCAGTGATACTTTTTTACTGACTCTTCTGAGTTTGCTGCGGTTGATGATCGGGAGAAATGGGAATTCTTTCATCTAAGGTAACTCAAATTTTGAGTTTGGATCCAGACTGTCAGATCTATTTTGGCACGAATATTAAAGGAGTCTGTGAATTCCACCTCCGGCCGGATTGGCACGGTCCTGATCGTACAGTTCGGATCTAAATAAAAAATTTCAGGTACTTTAGGTATCCGGACTCGAGAATTGGGGGTAAGCGGAAAGTATGTTTCGTTAATTAAAAGTAGTAAAGAAGGCAATTTTATCGGCCCGTATGTTTAGAGATTTATTGGGCCAGTAATACAAATTATAATAATTTATTTAATTATTTTTTGTCTGAGAACAATTGATCCGAGCTTCTTCGTCATTTTCGTTTGAGATTTATTGGGGGTAGCGGAAAGTATGTTTCGTTAATTAAAAGTAGTAAAGAAGGCAATTTTCTCGACCCGTATGTTTAGAGATTTATTGGACCAGTAATACAAATTGTAATAATTTATTTAATTATGTATTTTTGTCTGAGAACAATTGATCCACCTCGTCATGGTTACAACAATTATATTTTGTCATTCATCATTTTTCGGTTGAGCCACCTCGTTCTTCTTTTTTTTCTTTTTTGGGATAATTGTTGCCGTACTAATAAAAAAAACTTCTAAATATTTAATTTTCTTGACAAAATTTGAAAAAGTCACTAGAAACAAATATCTTTTCTTATTTTTCCTTTCTTTAATTAAATTAAAAAAAATTATTTAATTGATTAGAACCCTGTTTTTAAACTTTAAATCTTTAAACTTCTATTTAGTTTAAACTTGTAAATTGCTCGCTCAGTTTTCCATCAATACAAATTCAGTAGCTATATTTGCACATTAGCATTCAACATTTGATTGAATGTGTTAATTTGAAGAGACGGATAAATTAATCATTTTATCTTAAAATAAAAGATTAATAATAAGCTCAAAAGAAAAGTTTAAAATTAGATTAAACAAAGAGAAAATGAGAAATATTATTTGTTTTTAGTGGGAAAATATGAAATTTTTAAGTTTTGATGGGGAGATTGGATATTTAGAAGCTTTTGATGGGTATGACAACAATTATCTCAATTTAAATGGAAAAAAAAAAAAATGAAATTTCAATATTTTAATGAAAAATAGACAATTTAGAATATTTGAGTGGTACCATCAATTCTCCTATTATATAAATGAAAATACTAAAACATTAGAAACATACCAATGGATGAGTATTTTTATTGTATATATATGTTTTTCCTTTTTTGTTGAAACTACCCAATTTCTTTTATTCTTTATGCTAAGTGTGTCTAAATTGAAATAAGAGATTACTAGCTATTAGTTCCCATTTTCAGCTCATCTATAAACAACTATACTTGAAACTGTTTCATGAGACAAATATTTCATTAATATAATCATGTAGGCTTAGAATATCTAGCTAATAATATTATTCTACTGATTGGAATGCATCGGCCAATTATTAATAAATTTGATTGCCGGCAACTATATATATACAGATTAAGGCATAGTGCCAACTATGTAAATATATAAATTGCTGAAAAATATCATAAAATTTCCAATTCCGCTTTGATACAAACTATATTAGTTACAAATTAGTATGTGACACAGTGACAATATAACTTTAGGATTGCATCCTTAGAAATATTAAAAATTATCTGATTTCAATTGTTTTTTACTTAATCAGTTTTTTATTATTCATTTTAATTTTTCATATACTAATTAATCTCATTTAATTTTAATTGTACTTATAGATTTCTATGTTAGTATTATTATACATTTCACTGAAATTAGTAAAAATGATTGTCCGACAAAGTCTGATGGTATATATAAACTGGTAATTACTGGCAACAACAAAACAAAGAATAGTTGGAAGTAGCTAGCTAGAGGTTCTCTTACTTCAAGGCATGCATATATTGAGCTGATAACACGGCAAATGTAGGTCTTGGCAGCAATTCTTTGCTTCAAAAAGAAATGGCAAACCGCAAAACAAAAGAACAGAATCAGATGGAGCTTCAAATTTGCTTTGTTGTTTCTTCGAAAACTTGCAGCCAATAAATTAAGAAACTGCTAGCATACCAAAATCAAATATTAAGCCAAGGTAAATCACACAAAAATTAAACACCATCATTTTTTTTCTGGAAATTAAAATAAACATCAGCTTAATTTGGATAACATATTAAAGAAAGCACACACTGGATGCAACAAATTAAGTTCACTCTTTATTATTCAAAATTTCAAATTGAGGAAGTACATATGCAAATCACATGACTTAATTGCTAACAGGATACAATTAATCACTCTCTTTCACAATTTAATTAGGACTTGCATCAACATTCCTAGGATTAAAGATAGCCATCTCCTCCCTTCTACTATTCTTGAGTCTCCTTGCTTGTTCTATGGTAATACGATAAGAAGCTCTCAGCACATCCAAAGGTAGTGCACGGAAAGTAGATGTCTTCCCGACAAGTCTATTAACCATGGCATTTTGGTTGGTTTTGAAAGAGACCCATTCAAACTGCTGCTGTTGGTCAGCCCTTTTAAGCACAACATAGTTTTGAGGGATCAACAACAATTGTTTGCTATGGAGTTGGCCGTCGAACACTGTTTTTCCTTGGTGGTTGACTATCTGGACCCTTCCGCGTCCTCCTGTTACATACATCAAGCTATGTGCATTGATGTTCCAAAAAGGAGTAAGCACGGCATTCTGCAAAGAAAGAAGAAAATAATTGATACAAATTAATATGCATTTGCCTTTATATTTGTTTCTTTTTGGATAGCATTAAGTACTTCAATGTAAATATATAACGCTCACCCTTTGAAGAACCACGCGGGTAGCGCTCATTTGAACATTGTTTAGAATTGGAAGTTTTTGGTTGTTAAGTCTTGTGATTCTTCCACCTTGTGGGTTGAAGATATCCGCGCGATTTGGATCGTTGATATTTTCTCTAATTTTCATTGTGCAGAAGTTTTCATCTAGACCGTTGGAAATGGAATAGTTACTTCCCGGTCCGAACCTCTCGTGCTCAAACCTCTCGCCTTGATACTGCTCTCCCTCAAACTCTTCTCCCTGCTGTCGCTGTTGTTGTTCCTCTGGGCTCCTAAAAGGTCTGAGCAATTGAAGTCCACGTTCTACTCGAACTATTTCACCTCTTTGATCGTCTTGGCTCTGAAGTCTTCTGGCCAACTCTGGATTTACGCCAAAAGCTTCAGCTAATAGCTGGGTGTCGAAACCGTTGAGGATATTATTTCCTGACATTTGTTGTCCCAATTCATGGGACTGCTGGCCACTTTGGTGCCTTCCGGCCAGGAAGAACTCCTAGAAGCAATTTCAAAAAGAAAAGGTCGGTGCCATTGAGTTTTATTATAGGAAGAAAATTTGATAAAACAATATTAGTATTGAAAGCAACTATCATATAAGTTGTTGCTTTAAATTGTAAAAACTAATATAATTACCCTGCGTCTAGGCTCAAGCTGGTTAGCACTGTTGCTTGTGTCAAAAACCTGAACAAGCACTAGAGGGATATCACCGTCATTGTAGCACCAGTGAGTGACACCAGCTGGCACTGCAATCACATCTCCTTCACGGAAGCGGTGAACCTTCTGGTGCTCGTCCCTTCTCCAATGCGCCTGACTGATGCCTTCCTGTTGGAGCTGTTCAGATTGTTGGAGTTGCTCAAATTGTTGGAAAGACTGATATGTTTCCGGACAACCAGGGAAAGCGAACCCCATCAAGCCTCGTCCTGTAAAAGAAAAATATAAGTTTCTAATTTGAATTTTGAAGATACCAATGCTTATAGTTTAATTTTTAGGAGACCTTGCACTATGTAGAGGAGAGACGGAGCATTGGCGAAGGTAGGCAATAGAAGGCCTCTTGGATCGATCGTACGACGGAGTGCAGATACGCCAGCGCATTGGAGTTGTTCGTTGTTCTCCTCGTAGAATTCTGTGAGACCAGCTTGAGACTGCACACGCCTAGACGGGTTAAGTGCAGCAAGATTATCGAATCGACATGCCCTCTGACCTGCCCCAAAGCCAAATCCACGCGAGCTCTGCCATGGGCTCTGCCCACTAAAACCAAACTGTGCTACACACCCATGAAATAAGACCAAGATGCAAAGAGAAAAGGAGAGAGAATAAAGAGTTGCCATTGTTAAACTCCCAAGTTAATTGAACTACTGGAATTGATTGTTGTGTGAAGAGATGAGTGAGATCTACCAAGTATTTATAGGTGAACAAGAGCAGATGTATAGGTTTGGATCAACATGAAGACGTTGGTGATGATTGAATAAAAGTATATATTAGATAAGAATGATGAAATTTGGTAGTAAAAAGGAATGTGTTTTTGGAGTTATACACGATGGTTGGTGAAGTATGGACAAATAAAAGTTTTAGAAACTTGAACAATAATAATTGACAAAACCATGTCGCCGCACGCAGTGTTATTTCTTAATTACCAGAAGGATTTGTAATTTTGTAGAGATGCAGAACAAGACAGCCAACTGTTTACAAAAAAAATAAAGAAGATAAGTGGATTTCAAGATATATATACAAAAGAGTTGGTAATAAATGGACAGAGAAAATTTGTCAGTATGTGTAGAGGTAAGAACTTACCCACAACTAACATGAAAACTGCGCCTAGTTTTCTTTAGAATTTTATCAAAAAGAAAAAAATCATTTAGAAATATACTAGACAGTGTTTCTTGGATGAATCAAATTGGGTTTGTAGAAAGCGTTGTAGTCGAATAACAAAAAATATTGTGGACATTATGGAAATATAGGTAAGTTAATATGTTAAGCAAATTTGAAAAATATAAAAACTTATAATCACTAGAATCAACTAAGTTACTTAACCAAACGAAAATAGTTTTTTTTTCTAAGAAATTAATTATAGGCCCTAAGTTGATATTTAGAAAATTTACCAGGCAATTATGTTGTATTAAACTATTTAAAAATAAACGTCAAAAAAACTGAATACTGGAAGTTTATTCCAGTATATATCCTCCCACTTGAGAGTAGGTCCGATGCCCATCGGACCTACTCTGGTTCGATGAGTTTAATCACTGTCTATTTGCTTTAAGATTTGTGCGAACGCTTTAAACTTCGTGTGTGTTTGTTTCAATTTTCATGCGCACAAATTTGAATTAGATCGGACGGTCAGTATGCTCGTTGAACCTAAAGTAGGTCCGATGGACATCGGACCTACTCCGTTCTCATATCCTCGCCCATCGGACCTACTCCGTTCTCATATCCTCCAGGTAGCTTCTCCTTAAAAGGAACGACCCCAAATGTAGTAGGCCATTTGATATGAACAGGCCCATATAATTACTTGGGCTTTAACACAACTTGCGTTATATCTATCGTTTGCAGCCCATGGGCTCAGTCTCTCGGACGAACGTCCATATCCAACCCGGATCCGGTTTATTGGAGTAACATTTCACGGATTGAAATTGAATATCGGGTATAGAATTTAACAGAACAAGTTTGGTATCATGCAGCACAAAGACTATAGAATCAAAACAACGCTGCAGATTGTTTATGCGCTGCGTGATGCTAAAATTGCTCTATTTACCCTAAGATATCGATGGATCCGATCCGTCACCTGTTTTCGGGGTAAATCTTTTAACAGAGTGGTTCTATCTTCATGCAGTGCACGAACCATATACATCGCTCTTATGATTTTATAGTCCGTAAGCTGCATGAAGCTAAAACTAGTCTGTTAAACTTCTTTACCTGTTTTCGCCTTGTAACTCTAATCAGATACACCCATCTCCATCTCTCTCGAATCGCTCCATTTATTAATCCCTCAAGTACCCCAACCTTTTTCTTCTTTCAACTAGGGTTTACGGCTTGTTCCTAATCGATCCATACACTGTCAATGGCGACAGCTCAGACAAACGGCGCAGCCTCAGCTAAGCGCAAACCGGTGTTCGTAAAGGTGGAGGCGCTGAAACCTGGCACAGGTGGTCACACACTCACGGCGAAGGTGATATCTGCTAAGTCGGTTCTCCACAAAGGATCTGGCGCCGGACCGCGTGCGACTAAGATCTCTGAGTGCCTTATTGGCGACGAGACTGGAGTCATCCTTTTCACGGCGCGGAACGAGCAAGGTATGGATTGGATTAGACTGATCTTCTCTGATCGTTTATCGTGCCTTTGTTTAAGTAGATATAGGCGGTGATTAATCTTCTTTTAGTTGTTTTAGTTTAAGGTTCGGTAGATATTCTCTTTCTGATTTGATTCCCTATGCAATCGAAGTTTTCTTTTTGTAAAACAGATTAATTATTTCCCGCATTTGTGAAGATTGTTTTTGTAGTTTCATATAATATATGCTGATAACATCCAACAGTTGTTGGAAGAATTAGATCTAGAAGAAAATCATATAAGTTTCCATTTGCCTTGTATACTTGATTTGGTTAAGTCTATACGAAAGAAAGGAAATGAATAATATTATATGCAGATGACTGCCAACAGTTGGTGGAAAAAAATAGATCTAATGAGAAATGACATCAAGTTTCTGTATACAAAAGAAAGGAAATGGGTTAATTTATATTGATGTATTTTTATTTTATGTTTCTCATAATCAGAAAAGCACATAAAGGGCCTTTTATTCAATAGTTTTGATGCCAATTTGAAGATGATTAGTAAATGAATTGGTTCAACCCTTCAATTGTTTTTGCATTGTGTATGGATTATATTTATTTCATGGTTAAATTATTGCTGCTCAGCTTAATTATAATTTAACTGAATTGGATTATTACACTCATTAATTAAACAAATTGCTGACATTTTTAATGTATAATGTTTGGTTACCAAAAATTCAACTATCCAGTGCTTTCAAAATGGTGTAGAATTTGTGATAAACGTAAAAACTTCCGCTTGATTTTTTTGAGCCTTTGTTTGAAGTCATGTTATATGATGGGGCAATCATTAATTATTTTATGAGATGTTATGGTTTAGGCATGCAAAAAAATTTTAGGCTGAGAATTAGAAATAGCTTATGGACTATGTATATTTATGGCATTTATTTTGCATATTAGGATATCAGCACCAGTTCAGTTATAAATTAGTTCATAACTTTTCTTGGTGCTGCTAACACTATATGATTATTATTTTTTTAATTATTATATATTGTTGAATCGGTTTTGTTCCTCTTTGATGGGAACCATCTGCTTCTTTTTTGAAATTCAATCCAAGTTTTGAAAGATAATTCATTTTCATCCTTTCTTCTGTGATGATGAATACATGGAGAAACCCTAATTAAAATGTCTTATACTTTGTAACAGTTGATTTGATGCAAGCTGGCACAACTGTCATTATTCGCAATGCAAAAATTGATATGTTCAAGGGATCAATGAGGTTGGCAGTTGACAAGTGGGGTCGCATTGAGGTCACTGAACCAGCTAGTTTTACTGTGAAGGAGGAGAACAATCTCTCACTTGTGGAGTATGAGCTGGTGAATGTAGTGGAAAAGTAAAAGTGGGAACATATTCCTAAATTGCTTGGAGATGTTGCCCCTGACCTAGTTGGTCATATATCAATTTGAAAATGAAAAAGGTTCTATGACAAATTTGATTTTGTTGTAGGAAACTCTTGAATTTGCAGTTCCGAGATACTGGTATTAGTGGCATGTGATTTTTTTTTTATGTGTAATGTTGTGAGTGGTCACTATATCATCTTTTGTTTCCATGTAGCTCGCAGTGAAATTTGTTTTTAGAATGGCTTATGATTGGTAGAAAGGCTAAGCAAATATCTTAGGAAAGAATTATCACCTATATTGTTGTAAAACAGTTTGTCAAAAGTTGTACTTTTGATAACATAACTGGAGACTAAAAAACAGTTTACTGCCTTACGGGCTTTAACTAAAAAAAATCAAAACGAACAGTTTACTGCAGATGGTTAGATTGGGTTTTAACGCTGGTCCATCTGAGATTATTTAGATAAATTGGGGCTTGTTTGAAAATGTACAGCATATGTAGATCTGTGAAGTAAATGGGCTATAAAATGGCTGCCTTGTTTTGTATTTTGGATTTGCTTTTTATGGTAAAAAGGATATTACAACATAAATATCATCTCGAGTGAGACTTTTGTATAGATCGGTCCGTACTAGAATTTGTATTTTCATTTTCAAAGTTCCAACAGTCTGATCTGAACCGCTTAAGATGACAAAAAAAATTGAGTTAATTGTCGTTTGCAAATTTTGTTCTGATTAACATAGGTATTTTTTTCAACATGATTTCTGGGATGCCGACATGTTTCTACTCCAAAATTTGAGAAAATCAGAAGAAAAAAAAAAAAATATGATACAAAGGCCGGATTTTGAACGCTCCAGTTTTTAGAAATCATATCGTAGAACACTTGAGACAAACAAAAAGGACTTCATTAAGAACAAAAATAAATTTTTTATCAAATAGTGCTCAATCAACAACCTTATGAGTTATGACCTATCTCTCTTAAAAGGGAAAATTATCAAATGTGATACAAAAAATTTCGTTACTGAGATATACAGATCCAAATACCACAATAGACCTACCAAATCTCCTCGAATTATTAATAAGGACGAAGAAAAGAGTTGCTACTATCGCCATCCCAAGTCATCCATCTACAAGTACAATAACCAAAACTAAGTTCCAAATATATGGCAAATGTCTTCAATTTATGAAATTTGGTACATCAATCGGAATAGTAAAAAGTAAAAGTAGAAATGAAGTCTTCAACCCAAGTGCTCTTCGTGATGACTAATCACAAGTCTATAACAAATAAAGAATCAGGGTCAGGAAAAAGATTTCTGAAAGTTGGCATTCTTTCGAACAAGCAAGCATACATATTACCCAGTGTAGCTTAAAAGTAATTAAAGAAGAAGAAAACAATTACAGGTCAAATTCATTTAAACTCGCAGTATCAATCATGTCATAACAAAATTCAATCATTATTTTATATAAAATAGAAAAAATTCTCAAAAGAATATTGATAAGAAATCATGAAACATGTCAAATGATAACGAAATAGGAGGTGAACTAATATAGGCAGGACCTTTCTATCGAGGAAAAGATGCTTGCAATGTGAAATGACCACAAGATGTTTAAAAAATATTATAATTTTATTTCAAATATATCATCTAACCTGTGTCTTTGAGAAGATAATTATTCTTCTACACATCATCTTTTCCAGCTGGTTTAGAAAACAGGCAATCAGTATACTAATTATATGTAAAATTACGATTTATACATTGCCAAATGCTAAATTCTACAAGCAAACAACACTGAAGCACCTATCTTCTTAATTAATGATGCAAAGAAATGCAATGTTTCAGGAAATACTAGATCATCTGAAAGATTAATTTTCTATAAATAACATAACACCTATTCAGTTTCTTTCAAAAAATGTAAAGATATTCAAACACAAGGAACAGACTATACGATTGCAAACAGAAAAGCAACAAAACTGCAAAAGAGAGCACAATATGTGAAAACAAACCTTTATCTATCTTTATTTTAATAAATTATTTGTAAGTTGTAAGGCATAGCGTCATAAAATAATAAACCAAGAATTTATGTGTATATTTTAGTCTAGTCACCTTTTCAGCCTTGACCTTCATCTAGTTTCATCTTGTCCTACAATAAAAAAAAAAATACTATGAAAAAACAACTTTTCCTTTATAAAAGAACTTTTTATTACACTACCCAAACATAGCTACTGACTTAAACCTTAGAGGTTACGATTATTAATTATACTTTCAGAATATTTTTTAATATCATCACCAAATCAGAGCACTTAACATTAGATATTTTAAAACTATTGTTAGTACAGACAATATAGGGTCGATTTAGCTATTTAAAACAGAGAACAGTTAAAAAAAAAACATTTTCAGAAAAGCAATGGTAAGAAGAACAAAAACAAAGAATCAATCAATTCACTGTAGGGTTTCATGGAAAACAAAAACCCTTATTGAATATCAAATTTTACAATTTCTAAGCACAAGAAAGAAAACCACACTGCCAACAACCCAAGTTTGCATTTATTATACAAAGATAGTTATTAAATTACAAAATAAACTAAAGAGAGAATCTCATACCTTCAGAAAGCCAACCATAACCCCTTCTAGAAACAGCAAGAAGAGAGGTCATGACAGCTGAGGCGGTCACACTATGCATTGGCAACAGCGACTCCACACAGAAAGAACTCATCTCCAAAGGAGACCTTGAAACAAGAGAGAACTAATGAATATTTTAAGAGCTTAATCATCAATTTTCTCCAATGTTATGCTAAAAGACTACTTGAAATGATAATGCTCCATTCTTTATATATATTGATGACAGCACAGGTACTGCACAGGCTGATCATTCAACATTGGAAATTTCAAATAAAACATGAACAAAATAGCATAATTATTCTATTCGTGGAAAGAAGTAAAACCTCAGGAATCAATTATGGCTAATACTTAGCTCCCACCAGTACCCATGTTGCATCAAGGTATTTTTTTTTTTTTTTTTGCATCAAGGTACCAATGCTGGCAGGATAACCTAGTACCAGTACTAACACGAAATTTTTTATTTAATTTTAACTAGAAGTTGCATTTAGACCTTAGATTACATATTCCCTACATACTAATACATAACCGAAAATGAACACAAATCTGAAGATTGACGAGATAAATAATGATCTATATCCACGACCACACCTACTAAATCAATCTTTTTTTATCCAACACATATAAGGAAGAACTTTTATCCAACCTTAACAAGCGAGGAGCTTGGGGAATGGCGCCGCCGCGCTTAGGAAGATAAAAAGACGACGGGCGAGAGGATTTGGCATGAGATGCGGCGTTAGTGGCGGCGCTTCGAAGGGAAGATGACGATCGGAAAACGGATCTCGCGGCGGCGAAACTAGCCATGCTGGCCTGACGACGATCAAACTATGGAGCAGTGCTGAATTGAGAGAACCAAAGGTAAAAACCCTGTTAGGTGTTAGGGTTTATAGGCCTGTAGATTGCGGACATACGAGCCCGTTGCTTTTAGAAGGTATGGGCTGGGCCCACCGTCAACAAGTGTAGGCTAAAGGTCCGTATTATTTCAGATAGTAAAACTCAGGTTCAAATGCCTCTATTTCATTTAACTCCCTCATGCTTTCTTTTTTTTAATTTTAATAACTCAGATTTAGAATTTAAATGTCAAAATAAATAATTAGCTATGATCTATCTTATTTTCTCTATATACATGTAATATATTATAACTTTTCAATTTTTTTTTATTGTTATCAAGAGCTTATAAAAATACACTGATAATATTTTTTAATTTATTGATAATATATATGTATATGAAAAAAATTAACATAGATCACATCTAATAGTTATAACCTACAAATCTTATAATTATTGCTATAAAAAATATAAAATGGAGATATGATGGAAGCACAAAAAAATAGAGTTATTTAAACCCTTCTTAACTAGCATTATTTTTTGAATATATGATGCATTGCAAAACATCAAATACTCGTTTGAGTCCTGCGATTTTTCAACTTATTGAATCACATAAAAGCAATATTGAGAAGCGATAATATTTTGTGTGCATATAAGAAAATTAACATATATCACATCTAACTGTTTTATTTTAACATACAAATTTATAACTATTATTATTACAAAAATATAAACTAGAGACATGGTGGAAACGCAAAAATATGAAGTTATTTGAATTTTTCACAGCTTAATTATGCATTGCAAAACATCAATTACTCAATTAGTCTTTTGAGTCCTGCAATAGAGACTTGTGAAAATAATATGACCGCAAGTGCAATTTGGACAAAATGTGAATTTGACAATTAAGGCAAGACAGCTTGCCATTTAGCTCAAAAGAATAGTGATAGATTACCTGTTTCTTGTTTCTAAATAAAAATAAATAACAAAAGAACAAAGAATAAAGAATAAAGACACAGATTACTGTTTTACAATATAATTTTAATTTGCCAGAACTATATAGTTACTTGAACTATTATTATATGATAAACGGATGGTGAGATTTTTCTCTATGATAAGTTATCATTGTTTTTTTGCATAAAATATTAGAGAAAATCAATTAATTTTCAAGATATATTTCAAATTTGTTAAATAATTAGACAAAATATTCAGATGAGTAAACAAGTCAGCATCTGCAATGGCAGCATTGCAGATCATATGTATAATTTATTTAGAAAACAAATTTTTGGTTTTACATTTATACATTTTATGAACTTATTAATTTGACTATAATATTCTATCTTTTTTAGAAAAACTTTCTTTATTAGCTTTTAAAGATAATTGATATTTATATATAAAAATTATCATATTGTATTAATTTTGTTAATGAAAATTTTCATTAAAAAGAAATGATTTTCAACAGTAGATTGATAAAAGAGTGCACAATATTGTTTTCAATAAATTTCTAGTTTCATTTCTTATTTTTTATTTTTATATTAAATTTGGAAAATATTTAATTGATTGGAGATCTAAAACAAACAAACAAAAAGATAATTTCCCCACCAATTAAAAAAATTCCTGGTATTGTGATAGCAAATTGTAATGAAAACATCTTACAAAATTAACCATTATAAATTACTATAAATTAACCAAGTTCACTTTTCAAATCCACAAATTGTAAATACAGTTTTTTAATTGTTGTCGAAAAATTTAAAGGTTTGGTTGGAGAGTCGTGTTGCCGACATTTTTATTAATATCCAAAGTTTAATACAAATTATTATTTATGTCCAGAATCTCATTAAATTTCTAAAAATGTCCAACCCGGTCAGAAAATGGCCGGCTTACTCCCACTCTTTTTTTTAAACCCGCATTTCACCCTATATATACCCCTTTTTCTCTCTCTCCTCTCACAATTCTCTCATCTCTCAACCGAATTTCTCTCTTCTTTGAGGTACTTTTTTTTTATCTAATTTAAATTTAAATTTATTTATTTTAAAGTTTAGGGTTTAGGGTTTAGGTGTTAGGATTTACAGTATTTTGTTGTAATTTAGTGTAATTAGGACAGTTGACCAATATTTAGGGTATTTTGACATTTTTTTACCATAAGTAGGCTAATTAAGCTTAATTTAGTGTAATTAGCACAATTGACCAATATTTAGGTGTATTTTAGCCTTTTTTACCATAATTAGGCTAATTAAGTGTAATTTAGTGTAATTAGCACAATTGACCAATATTTAGGGTATTTTGGCCTTTTTTACCATAATTAGGCTAATTAAGCGTAATTTAGTGTAATTAGCACAATTGACCAATATTTAGGGTATTTTGGCCTTTTTTACCATAATTAGGCTAATTAAACGTAGTTTAGTGTAATTAGCACAATTGACCAATATTTAGGGTATTTTGGTATTTTTTACCATAATTAGGCTAATTAAGCGTAGTTTAGTGTAATTAGCACAATTGACCAATATTTAGGGTATTTTGGCCTTTTTTTACCATAATTAGGCTAAGTAAGCTTAATTTAGTGTAATTAGCACAATTGACCAATATTTTGGGTATTTTGGCCATTTTTACCATAATTAGGTTAATTATGCGTAATTTAGTGTAATTAGCACAATTGACCAATATTTAGGGTATTTTGGCCTTTTTTTACCATAATTAGGCTAATTAAGCGTAGTGCAGTGTAATTAGCACAATTGACCAATATTTAGGGTATTTTGGCCTTTTTTACTATAATTAGGCTAATTAAGCGTAGTTTAGTGTAATTAGCACAATTGACCAATATTTAGGGTATTTTGGCCTTTTTTACCATAATAATTAAGCGTAATTTTACCGAAATTAGGTTATTTTAGACATCAGGATGCCTAGAGCATGGTCTACCCAGCGTCCAGTAGTGGACGAGCCGATCAGTACCAGCAGCACGAAGCACATCAGTCCTCTCCTGTGGATTCCCCACAGCGAGCACAGAGTCTCACTGGCTTCTCGTGAGGTACGTTCTTTTTTTTAGATTTTCTTTAAATTTTGTTGGATTTAAATTTTATTATGTTATCACCATGCGGATTATCTTTTTCAACGCAGGACACGGGTCTTTTAGATGTGAAGTTGCGGTGCGTTCACATGCAGTACTATGAGATGATGAAGCCGTACCTCATCAACCTGGGTCTCTACCAGGTTATGGACATCGTGCGGACAGAGAGAAGCATTATCAATGCATCTCTCATCGCTGGACTGGTGGAGCGATAGCGTCCCGAGACGTACACATTTCACGTGCCATTCGGAGAGGGATGACAGTGACTCTCCAGGATGTTAGTGCTCTTTGGGGTTTGCCTATCTGTGGCACACCCGTCGGCGGCGTATCTGACAGCACCAGATTCGTAGGTGATGTCGGCAAGTTGTTGGGAGCTGATCCTTTCCATATATTGGGGACAATGGGAGGTCGAAATTTTATTTGCGGATGACCAGGTTACGGCAGCACTTTAGCGCGGGTCTCTCGGCAGATTCCACCGAGCTGAAGATTCAGAGGTAAATTTTAAACTTGTTTCTATTAATCAATTTATAATACGATGATTCTATTAGAAGTTTTATATGTTTTGTATTGCAGATATACACGGGGCTACGTGATGGACCTTTTTGGTCCTGTCATGTTTCCTGATTCCAGCGGTGACCAGATGCCGATGATGTATCTCCAGCTGCTGACAGACCTTGAGCGGCCGTCGACGTACAACTGGGGTGGGGCTGTCCTGGCGTATCTGTACTCCCACCTGTGCCGTAGTGGTGAGGTAAGTCACCAACTCTTCTCTTAGTAAATTATTTAATCAATCAATCCATCAAAATACACTGACGTCTAATGTTCTTGAAAATACAGAAGAAAGCGAAGCAGATGTACGGGCCGGTACTCCTGCTGCAGCACTGGTCGTGGTCACGGCTACCGGTGGGCCGTCGTATCCCCAATGAGGCGCCAGATTGGGGAGAGCCGAATATATTTAGATGTCCGGCATACGGCAAGAAGTGGCACGGTTTCCACAACTACTTAGATCGGACCCACGGTGCTACCGTTGAGATCAGGCCAGTCCGGTCAGAGCTTCAGAGTTTGCCTGAAGCTCTTGTTGAGTGGACGCCGTACGAGTAGTTGTACGGGAAGAACCTCTTGCCAGGCCATGTGGGTGACGAGCAGGAGCATGATATGTGGTTCTACCGAGGTCCACTCGTACACTTCTGGGTAGTGGAGCACCACTATCCAGATCGGATGCTCCGCTAGTTTGGTCGAGCGGCGTTGATAAACAGTCTCCACGGGCGATGCCAGATGGGATACTGCCGAGCAGATACTCAGGTCTGCCGATGCTAGTGTGGAGACCGAGAGAGACAGAGCCTGGCCGCGCGAGCGCCGGACGAACGCCGGAGTACCGCCTCAGCGATGGCCCCCCTCTCCGTTTTAGTTGTATTTTTACTAGTTTTGTACTATTTATATTTGGTATAATATTTATGTTTGGTATATTTGGATTATCCTATATTTCGATTCTTTTGTATGTGTGCTTTTATGGTGCTATTTTTATATTTTACAGATATGATAAATTATCATGATAATACTAAACAGAAAATATTACAACATTAAAATAGTAGTACAACATAAAAAATAAACAGAAAAATATTTAAAACAATTGCATAAGTGCGTTAAACAGCAAAAATAAACTCATCAAGATTAAACTGTCATTTTTATGTGCGTAAAAAAAAAAAAGAGTGAGCTGGCCAGAAAATGACCGGCTTAGGGGGGAGTAAGCTGGCTATTTTCTGGTCGGCTTGGGTATTTTTCGAAATTTGATGAGATTCTGGGCATAAATAATAATTTGTATTAAACTTTGGATATTAATAAAAATGTCGGGTCGTGTTGTGGTCAAGAAAGACAATCCAATGTTTGATTAGCGATTTATTTTAGCGTATCATAGATGCATTAAATGACAGTAAATTATTAAAAAAATATATATATTATTTATCTAAAAATGAACGTAAATACAATCTTAATTATTGAACGACACTTTTAAAATTATTCACTAACACATAGTCCAGCATACGATAGAAGTTTACGGACATCCAATTCTAATTGTAAGTTACAATATGAAAGGAGCATTGTTAACACTTTTTTTTTTTTTATTTAAGCATTTTACAGTTTGATTAAAATAGTTGCCAATATATATATCACCGTAAACATTCCTATCACGGGATATACTCTTCTTGGCTCCACTCGTTCTCTCCTTTGTTCTCATTCTCATTCAAAACACTGTTATACTCATTTTCATTCCCATTGCCATAGCCTTCATTGCCGTACCGGCCAACTGTTCCATCGCGTCCGCCATACGACCGGTACAACCCATACTCGTTCGGATTATCGGTTCTCATCGGTTTAATTTCAACTCAGACCCATAACCATATCTGTTAGCATTAACATCATAGTAGTATTTTTCCATTCTCCAAGAACCTCATGCATGTCGCTCATGCCATACTGGTATTGCCTATTTCTTTAATCATAATTTGGAACATTTTGCCCCTCAGTAAACTCATTATTCGAGAATTTGTAGGGATCATCATTCGTGTTGTCGAACCGGTTGTTGAACAATTTTTCATTTGCAACGGTTTCAACATTGTCAATAGTATTAATTAGTAGAGGCTGGTCGTGACGCTGCAACCAGAATTACGGCTGATAGAAGGGAATTGTGTTGGAATATTTTCTCTCTTCGAAATACTCAACCCGGCCAGATCGATGGCTTCAGTGGGGTTGACGAGCTTGTCAATTTCGCATCATTTCACTGAAGAAGTACCACCCGGCTGTAGCATTTGTCAAGAAGAAGGGAAATGATAAAAACAGAAAAAGGGAGAGGGTCATTGCCATTGAGGAGAGATGATGAGTTCAATGGTCAAGCAATTGTGTATAAATAGAAGCGAGGGATGAAACATGAAAGGGAGCATTCAAATTTGAAGGAGAGATATATGAGATGGAGAGAGATGCATGGCCGGGTGAAATTAAAAAATGTTATGCATTCTCATTCATAAAATAAAAATGAGGAGGATTCAAAATGCCTTCATTTTTCATGCCTTTATTTTTAAAAACTTTAATAACTCAAAATTTAAAACTTAAAAGTCAAAATAAAACCGTTGAATATGA
Source organism: Carex parvula (assembly GCA_025461045.1). Classification (NCBI taxonomy): domain Eukaryota; kingdom Viridiplantae; phylum Streptophyta; class Magnoliopsida; order Poales; family Cyperaceae; genus Carex; species Carex parvula. The sequence continues at coordinate 2,017,072 of JAJGRW010000559.1, forward strand.
TCTACATTATTTTATCTATACACATGTAAAAAAATTATGATATTTCAATTTTGTTTTAGTTGTCATCAAGAGTTTGTAAAAAACGTACTAATGTGGATAATTTCTAGACGTTAATTTTTCAACTTATTGATTCACATAAAAACAAAATCGAAATGTGATAATTTTTTATGAGCACATAGATAAAATGATGTAGATCATATCCAATGTTTTTATTTTGACTTTTAAGTTTTAAATTTTGAGTTATTAAAGTTTTAAAAAATTGAGATATGGTGGAGGCACAAAAAATGGAAGCATTTGAACCCTCAATAAAAATATGCATGGAAATATAAATTTTTTTAATAACACCTCATGAACATCAAACATATATCAAATTAAAAAGTTAAGTTTTATATTATGTACTACATTAATTTTTTTCATCATTTTAAAAACTTAACAGAAAACCTAGTGCATATATTACAACCAACATTGCATTTTTTTTTTTTTGAAGGTTTACAACCAACATGCCAATTAGTCCTAATTCCCTTCTATCTCTTTGATCACACCCGTACATTCTATAAATCCATTAACTTCCTATATTACTAATGACATGTTGGTACTTCTATAATTGTAACATTAATGACAAAAAAATTCTTACTTTTAACTTTAAACTTAGTTAATTGCACAAGGGGTTTGATGCATATGCAGGTTTCAAACAAATAAACTAGGTATAATGTGAAATATATAGATGAATGTGATCAAGGTGCCGTTAGAGATTTTTAGTTAATTGCTTCGATAGATAAACAATGTATGCATACTATTATATTATTTGTTTTTTTTTACTCCTATGCTATTTTTAGTTAATTGCTACGATAGGTAAATAAATGTTTTTAAATACATTTTTGATAAAACAAAAAATTATGAGAAAAAGTTTTTCAGATAAATTTTTTGTCAGAGATATTTTTTGTATTTACCTAGAAGTGACTCTTAAACCGGGATCAATAACTTAGATTTAAAATATTTTTATTTTTTTCAATAACACACAAAGAAATATTTTAATTTTTTTTACAGCCGCAAAAAATCCAGCATGAAAAATGTTGATCCGGGTTATTTGCTACAGTCTGTGTAATAAATCAAATTATATATAATTTCATCTATTTCAAAGAAATATATAATATATTTCTAATATTACAAAAAATAAATAAATTATAACATTTCTATTTAATTAAAAAATAATAAAAAAAACCTAAAACTTAGCGGTTTTGGAATTCTAAAACCACAAAATTTGCAGTTTTTGGCTGAATTTCCGCAAAAAAAATTTGTGGTTTGAACAGATTTTGAAATTTCTCAGACTGGGTTGTAGATAGATTTTGAAATTTGATATTTTTTTGGATATTAATAAATATTTCGGGCCAAAATATCAGACTATATACTGTTTTTTATTTGGTGTCACAATCGTTAATAATTGATCACATATTAACAATTGTCATAAATGACTTGTAATATTCAAATAAGGTTTGGAATGTCCTGATGCTATATTTATATATGCACATGAAAAATGAACTTTTGACTTCAACGAGAGCGCACGTATAATTTGGATTAATTGAAACTCTTAATTGGGAAATGAGAGCAAGGTTGAATCAGTTTGTCATGAAAAAAATTCATATTTTTTACCAACTTCTCAAGCACTTCCACAAAACCTGTCATCCTGTGCTGAATCCAACATCATGTACCTAATTTCTTCTTGAAAAATATGGAAGTTGATTATAGAAATTTTAAAAAAATTTGGAGATCAATCTTCAAGTACATATGTCCGTTTTTATTAAATACATAAAATATGGTATACTTGCAAAAATTTGAAAAAAAATAAAAAGAACAATCCTCTCCAAATAACAATCAATTGGTGCCATAATTTATACTATCATGAAAATTGAGAGATTGATTTACGGACATGATAAATTGTTGTAGCTAATTTGACAGCTTTGCAAACTGAAACTTAGCAAGAAAGAAAATGATTATCAGTTGTCACAAATTTAGTAGCTAAACTTGCACATTAGCATTCAACATTTGATTGATTAGAATGTAAAAGAATATTGATCGTAATTGGATGTAAGAATGCGTTCGTTTGAATAGAAGGGTAAATTAGTCCTTTTATCTTAAAATAAAAGATTAATAATAAGCTCAAATAAAAGTTTAAATTAGATTAAAGAAAGGGGAAATGAGAAAGGTTTTTTGTTTTTAGTGAAGAAATGAGTAATTTTCAAGTTTTGATGGAAAATTTGGATATTTAGAAGTTTTTAATGGGTATGACAATAATTATCCCATGTATAATTAACGAAAACTATATTTCCATAATGTCCACTAATTTTTTGTTATTTTGTAGGTGGGCCTAGCTACAACGCTTTCTCTGACTAAACCATATATAATTTGATTTATTCATGTTAATTGTGGGTGAGTTCCTTAATTACCTCTACACATACTGACAAAATTTCACCGTCCATTTATTACCAACTCTTTTGTATATATAACTTGAAATCCACTTATCTTCTTTATTTTTTGATAAACAGTTGGCTATCTTCTCTACTAAATTACAAATCCTTCTGGTAATTAAGAAATAACACTGCGCGCGGCGACATGGTTTTGTTAGTCGTGCAATTGTTTTATCCTCGTCTATTGTTCAAGTTTCTACAACTTTTATTTGTCCATACTTCACCAACCATCGTGTATAACTCCAAAAACACATTCCTTTTACTACCAAATTTCATCATTCTTCATGTTGATCCAAACCTATACATCTGCTCTTGTTCACCTATAAATACTTGGTAGATCTCACTCATCTCTTCACACAACAATCAATTCCAGTAGTTCAATTAACTTGGGAGTTTAACAATGGCAACTCTTTATTCTCTCTCCTTTTCTCTTTGCATCTTGGTCTTATTTCATGGGTGTGTAGCACAGTTTGGTTTTAGTGGGCAGAGCCCATGGCAGAGCTCGCGTAGATTTGGCTTTGGGGCAGGTCAGAGGGCATGTCGATTCGATAATCTTGCTGCACTTAACCCGTCTAGGCGTGTGCAGTCTCAAGCTGGTCTCACTGAATTCTACGAGGAGAACAACGAACAACTCCGGTGCGCTGGCGTATCTGCACTCCGTCGTACGATCGATCCAAGAGGCCTTCTATTGCCTACCTTCGCCAATGCTCCGTCTCTCCTCTACATAGTGCAAGGTCCCCTAAAAATTAAACTTTAAGCATTGGTATCTTCAAAATTTCAAATTAGAAACTTATATTTTTCTTTTACAGGACGAGGCTTGACGGGGTTCGTTTTCCCTGGTTGTCCGGAAACATATCAGTCTTTCCAACAATTTGAGCAACTCCAACAATCTGAACAGCTCCAACAGGAAGGCATCAGTCAGGCGCAATGGAGAAGGGAAGAGCACCAGAAGGTTCACCGCTTCCGTGAAGGAGATGTGATTGCAGTGCCAGCTGGTGTCACTCACTGGTGCTACAATGACGGTGATATCCCTCTAGTGCTTGTTCAGGTTTTTGACACAAGCAACAGTGCTAACCAGCTTGAGCCTAGACGCAGGGTAATTATATTAGTTTTTACAATTTAAAGCAACAACTTATATGATAGTTGCTTTCAATACTAATATTGTTTTATCAAATTTTCTTCCTATAATAAAACTCAATGGCACCGATCTTTTCTTTTTGAAATTGCTTCTAGGAGTTCTTCCTGGCCGGAAGGCACCAAAGTGGCCAGCAGTCCCATGAATTGGGACAACAAGTATCAGGAAATAATATCCTCAACGGTTTCGACACCCAGCTATTAGCTGAAGCTTTTGGCGTAAATCCAGAGTTGGCCAGAAGACTTCAGAGCCAAGATGATCAAAGAGGTGAAATAGTTCGAGTAGAACGTGGACTTCAGTTGCTCAGACCTTTTAGGAGCCCAGAGGAACAACAACAGCGGCAGCAGGGAGAAGAGTTTGAGGGAGAGCAGTATCAAGGCGAGAGGTTCGGACCGGGAAGTAACTATTCCATTTCCAACGGTCTAGATGAAAACTTCTGCACAATGAAAATTAGAGAAAATATCAAGGATCCAAATCGCGCGGATATCTTCAACCCACAAGGTGGAAGAATCACAAGACTTAACAACCAAAAACTTCCTATTCTGAACAATGTTCAAATGAGCGCTACCCGTGTGGTTCTTCGAAGGGTGAGCGATATATTTACATTGAAGTACTTAATTCTATGCAAAAAAAAAAAAAAAATTTATATCGATCAATCATTTTCTTTTATGTTTGCAGAATGCCGTGCTTACTCCGTTTTGGAACATCAATGCACATAGCTTGATGTATGTAACAGGAGGACGAGGAAGGGTTCAGATAGTCAACCACCAAGGAAAGACAGTGTTCGACGGCCAACTCCATAGCAAACAATTGTTGTTGATCCCTCAAAATTATGCTGTGCTTAAAAGGGCTGACCAACAGCAACAGTTTGAATGGGTCTCTTTCAAAACCAACCAAAATGCTATGGTTAACACACTTGTTGGGAAGACATCTACTTTCCGTGCATTACCTTTGGATGTGCTGAGGGCTTCTTATCGTATAACCATAGAACAAGCAAGGAGACTGAAGAATAGTAGAAGAGAGGAGATGGCTATCTTTAATCCTAGGTATCAATACCAGAGCCAGGAGCAGTTCGATACTGAGTATCAGAGGAATGTTGATGCAAGTGATAATTAAATCGTGAAAGAGAGTGATTGTTGACTTGTTGTATCCTGTTAGCAAGTCATGTTAATTGCATATGTACTTCCTCAATTTGAATAATAAAGAATAAGCTATTTTTTTAAGGTAGAACAAATTAAGAGTAAGCTTTGTTACATGTAGTGTGTTCTTTAAGGGCCTAATTATAAATTGCTCTTCTTAAGTTATAATTAACTTATTAAAACATCTTCATCTACATTTTTTTTTTTGACAAAAGTGATGATACCGATTTTTTTTACTGAAATCAATCTACTCCAGGCAAACAACATCATAACAAAATATAGCTAACTTTAACAAAAACCAGCAAAACACAAAATGATATTCATCTCCTTATCTTCATCTACAATTGTAATAAATATAATTTTTTTCCTACTACATGGGACAATTTTTGCCATTATTTATTTTCCTCAAACTTTCGAACTACTTCATCCCTGCAATACATTTTAATGTCTTATTTTAAATCTTTTCAAAAAAAAATCTTAATTTCTTAAATTAACACATAAAAAAATCGCGAATGATGATGGACACTGTTAGCCACTTGGCAGCATCTTCCAAGCTTCTAAAGAAAAAAAGATGATGGACACTTTTAAAAATATTACTAATCTATCAATTGTTACAATTTTGTAATTAAAATTTTAATTGCTGCAATTAACAAATATCGTTCTGTTCCGCCCAAATTAAGCATATCACCTAGGGTACCTCAAATCTTGAGTTTTAATCCATATCGTCCGATCTTCTTTGGCACGAATATTAAGGGACCCCGTGCATTCCACCTCGGACCGGATTGACCCGTATTCTAGTCGGACGGTCCGGATCCAAGTTGTTTGGCATTCTATCTGCTCTTGGTTCATCCGATTGGTTGTCATGCTTGGACCAAGTTCACGGCCTTATTATAAAAATTTAGTTGAATTTCTTTCATTGATGTTGTTAATACTCTTCTTAATGCATATTGTAATTGAAGGAGTTGTATTGAAAGAAAATCAACAGGACATCTTACCAGACTAGACCGTTACAAGTATCAAAATAACTCTTGTTATGTACTGACTACATACTGGCACCTGACCTGACTTTACCAGTATAGAGATCGAAATATATTGTTGCATAGGTTGTAGTGCCATGTTATCCTGACAAAATAATTCTGACACTGAATGGATTTAGCACTACTGGATCTGATCAGTGGTTTCTAAAGTACACAATTTTTATATTGCACTTTTTGTACTAGGATGAGGAGTTGAGTCTCAAGCTTTCAACCCCTTTTGAGAAGGATGCTTTTTACCATGAGATTGCATCAGCAGCAGAATCTGGTTGGGATTTTAGTTCTCGCTGGATGAGGTTCTAAAACTTTTATGAAAATATCGAAGTTTGCATTAGAGTCGCTGTCACCTTGTTCCTTTTAAATTACTTAAAAGTACCAGTTTTTATTTTAAAACAACTTGAAAAATGAAGCCTCCTACAATAGTTGCAAAGAATACATTGAGTCAAAGGTATTATTCTAAAATGACAAAAAAAATTAAAAGAGTTAAAATATTGCCTTTTGTTCTACTCTAGAAAAGTTACCTTTGGTGTGGTACTAATTTATGTTCTTCTAAATTTGTTTATATAATAACAGGAATTCATCTGATCTGACAACAACGGCAACTACTTCGATCATCCCTGTTGATTTAAACACATTCATATTTAAGGTATATTTTGAAATTTGAACAATACCAGAACCAATACTTAGCAACTGCCTAGAGGTGACAATTCCTGATCTTACGCGACCCGATCATTTTGAAAAGTCAAATTGACCCAAACCCGATATCGAAATGACTCAAATCGGTGTCTATTCAAAGCTGGAAGATCCGAAATTCAACCCTACCTGAACCGAACAACCCAGAATTCGAAAATAATCCAAAATTGGATGATCCCAAACCCGACTCAATGCCAAATGACCTGTAACCCAACCTGACCGGATGCACCAGATTGCTACCTCTAGGTATTCTGTAGGTGGCAAATCTTAATCGAACTTGAGGAACCTGTCTGACATGGCCCATGCCTAAATCCGATCTGACATGATTTGATAAGTTTGAAATGTCAAACTGACTAGACCTGAGACGACTTGAAACTTATGTATCCAAATTTGGATGACCTGAAACCCGACTAGGCCCAAACACTATGAACCTGAAACCCAGAAATGATACAAAGCCAGTTGACCCTAAATTCTACCTCAGACCCACCTCAACATGACCAGATCCCGACCCTCCTGACCCGAAACCTAACCCGACCCAAACCAAGTCGACCTGCCCAATTGCCAATTCTAGCAACTGGTATCCAATTTTACATAAATATGCTCGATAGATTTTCTATCGGCAGTATCTATGCATAAACATCAATTATAAACGATAGTACTAACACAATGATGGACGTTCTCTATGTATTGCAGCTGGAGCAAGACATATCCACATTTGCAAAAATCATTGGAGATAATTCAACGTCACAGAAATTCATTGAGGTTTCTAAATCTAGAAAAGCAGCAATCAGATCCCTTTTATGGAACCCTAATCTGGGCCAGTGGGTCGATTATTGGCTTGACAAACATGATGCTTATCAGGTGCTTGTTTTCATGTTTGCTTATATTTCTTTATTCTCTACTAGTACCAAGGTTTGCATTTTCAGATATGGCTACAATACCAGACAGACATTCATTACGGGTTCCTTACCCAAGTCATTCACCAATGAGGCATTCTATCTAGGTAACTTGCCGTGCCCATATGATACTGGTACAGTCAGGCCGTTATATTAAGCCTTGATAGCACATTCAATGTAAATCAACGCTTTTTTTTCACTTAGCTTTTCAATCTGTTACTATCTGATTATGCTAGGGTGTTTATAGCTGGAATCCTGACTCTCAAAATAGCAAAATATTCGCATCAAATTTTGTGCCTCTGTGGCTTCTGGCACATTATCCAGGTTTTGCCCTCAGTTCATATTATTACTTCAAAGTTATCCAAATGTCATAAAATCTTTTAGCACCATCAACTGAACCATTCTTGTTGTCAAGGATATATTGCTCGTGTTGAAATGTAATAAAATTTTCTGAATTCCTACTAAAATCATGCTTTTGTATATTCAGATCAACTTACGGAGGAGTATGATGAAGAGTTGATTATAAACAGCCTAAAGAAATCAGGGTTAATTCGTGAATACGGGATTGCTACTTCCCTGTCAGATACTGGGCAACAATGGTTGGTAATTCCTTTTTATAAAAAATAAAATAAAATACTATAAACTGATAGTAGCAATGCTAACATCTTTTCTCCAGGGATTTCCCAAATGGATGGGCCCCATTACAGCACATGATAATTGAAGGGCTGGCCAGTGCCCATTCGAAAGAAGCAAGACAATTGGCACAGAGTATCTCCATAAATTGGATTAAAACAAACTTTGCTGCTTATAAGAAGACAGGTGCAATCCATGAGAAGTGCAATGTAGAGTCGTGTGGAGAATATGGGGGTGGCGGCGAATATAAGCCTCAGGTAAGTGTAACAACTAATCCTGATTTCCTTGTGCTACAGCTGTACCAGTTGGGGTCTTGATATGTCAGGTTTGGAGTAGGTTGACATTCCGCCTGTTCCGACCCAATGCACAGGCAGATCAACAAAAAACTTATTTAGCTCTACTTTAGTGTTTGGCAGAGTTGAGAAACCAACAATTCTTTATTGCAGAATTTGTTTTTTTTTTTTCTTCTTTTTTTACTTTCGTAACTAAATATGGGGTTAATTGGGAGGTCAGCCTTGTATATTAATAAACAACTGAATAAGTCCAAGCGGGTCCCAAGACTGCCTGTCAAGAGAGACTAGCCCGTGTAAAGTTCGTGAACCCATCAGCCCGGTCTTAACCTTTCTAAGTCAGGTCGGTACCTGCCAGCTGCACAAGTATCAGTAATCACAGTGTGTCTGTTGGTACATAGTTCATTCAAAAACAGCGCAAAAGTTTGGTATGATTGATCCAGAACTTTTTATATTAAGTACTGGCAGTTTTTTTTTTTTTCGATACTCAAGTTTATCGATTAATTTTCCTTGTTTAGTCCCTCACTCTTCAAATTTTTTTTTTTTGTGGTGCAGACTGGTTTTGGTTGGACAAATGGTGTGATCTTGGCATTATTGGAAGAGTTTGGATGGCCTCGTGATAGAAATATAACCTGCTAAACTAAATTGCAATGTTTGGGTGGCCTCATTAGGGCTGCACAAAAAATTCGTAGTCGTAATTCGATTCGAGTTTGATTCGAAAAAGTTTGTAAAAATTCGATTCGAAATTGAGTTCGTTCAAATTAATTCAAACTAAACTTAGTTCGAAATTAATCCAAACCAAACTCAAACTTGACCTAGTTCGTTCGAAATAGATTCGTAAACAAAACTTAGTTCAAAATTAACTCAAACGTGAACCGTTAATTTCCGCTGATAATGAACTTTAATGTTTTATTTAGGATAATATTTGGGTTTGTAATAATTCTAAGACTTTAGTGATTGTTTTGTACTTCTGTTGGTATTTAAATTGTATTTTGAATACTTTAGATATTTGAAAAACTTTGGTGATGTTGTTCGTGTTGGCTAGTTGGAAAACTTTGGATTATGTGATTGTACTGAACTTTGATTGATTGTACTAAACTTTGGTGTTTGATATAAATTTTGGTATTTGTAATGAACTTTGATATAAACTTTGTTGTACTGTGTAATTAGAATTCAGAATGTCTAAGTTTTTATTAAAGTGCTGTAATTTCGAACTATGGCTCAGCCATAAGTCATAACTCTTAAGTCGTAACAAAGTTCGTAAAAGTTTGAAATTGAGTTCGTAAAAAAATTCGATTCGAAATTGAGTTCGTTCGAAATTAATTTAAACCAAATTCAAACTGGAGGTAAGTTCGATTCGGTTCATTTCGTTTGCAGCCCTAGGCCTCACGATAGAAACTAAACTAACCTGCCATTTCAATTCAAATATATGTACCCTATTATATACACATATAGATACAATGTAAGAAAGGAAAAAGATTAATATCTCTGCCTTCTCTGGTCTGTATCTATGTATAGGAGGATGTAGTAATCAATCATCTTTATTATTTATAGCATTATAGAAAATTCTAGAAGCAATTCAGTAGTTTATATGTTCCCCGAACAAAAACAATCCCTGTCACCTTAAGCCAATTCAGTTAAAAGATGCTTTATTGTTTTCCAGCTATAATCCATGACATCAAAAGTTTGTTAGAAATATCGGTTGTGGCCCAAAGTTTTGGCGAAAAGGGAGTCCGACATCAGTGTCCATGTTCTCCACAAAACAAAATTCGAGTTATTCTAGTATCCACTCCTGCGCCAGCGCCGCGCCCCTTAGTAAGTTTAAGGTATATAACCTCTGCAAAGGAATAAGATCTATGTCTATTGGCATCCACTTTTATAACTGCAGTTTGATTTCTCCCTTCAAATTCCCTGCCCAATAATGCAACAAAGAACAAATTAGCAAACTACATTCTGGTAAATCATAGGTCAAGTCAAACTCAAAACAACAACATGTTTTTGAAAATCATTTTTTGTTGGACTCAGCAGGCTCAAATTTATTATTCATGTGGCCAATCTTTCATTGAAAGAAAATACATCATTAACGTACTGCCAAGAACTTTAGAATAAAAGCATTTGATTTTGTATATCAGCACCATACCATATCATAGCGGTACACAGAGTTAAGAGTGCTTTCTCTGACAAAACACCATCCCATACCATACAGTAATTAGGAGTAAATCAGAAAAAAATAACAAAATGCAACCAATGCCAAAAGTACAACTGTTATATCGAGGTTCTTTCACAATACAAAAATAGAATGGAAACAAAGCTATAGAATGCAAACATCAAAACAAAAAGTAACTTTCCATTAACAACTTTCTGTAAGCTTGCCTGACATCTCAACTCCATAATTTTCAAATAACCCTCTTCACAAGAAGATATATCATTTAAAAAAAATGAAATGTATCCAAAGAAGATAATAATTTATCATATACAAGAAATATCAATGCCCAAAGCGCATCTATTTAAATTTTATACCAAACATAGTTTTATGCAAAAATGGCAGAGGATGGGTGGGCTTCAGAAGAATATAAAGATGGGAAGGGGGAAGAAAATTCAAAACACGAATACATACTTAGGTGGATTGGAAATTGAATTGAATATATATTTAGATTTTATAATTACCCTATAGGGTAACCGGTACGAAATAGTCATTGCCCATACCCTTACTTATTTGGTTAACGAAATTTTTTTTTTTATCCATACACATACTCAATAAGCTAACGAAAAAAAAAACCTTACCCATATCCGCCTTATCGAATACGATACGAGTCGGGTAAACGGCTAAAAAGGTACCATTGACACCCCTAAGAGAGGTGGTGATTTCAATGGTCAAGCAATTGAGTATAAATAGAAGGGAGGAATGAAAGGGAAAGATCTGTATATGTATACTAGTATCGTGCCCGTGCAATGCAACAGGGACATATTATAAAATTGAATAGAATATGAAGAGATCATGTTTTTTTACATTCACACAAAATTAAGAAAAAATATATTTAAATGAAAATAAAAGACACAAATGAAAAAAAACGAAGATCCAAATAATAAATAACAATAAAAGAAATAACAACAAATGAAAAAAGACGGATCAAATATAACATGAAAAAAATTCTTGAAGTATTATTGTACGACTTAATATCTAATTTTCTCCAAAAACAAGACAGGTCATTAAACGATTTTGAGAAAAAACGATTTGTAATGAAATAAAATTGGAAAAAATATAATTAAATGATTCAAATAAGGATTTTTTCTCTACAGATATATTTTGGATAGAAATTATTTTAATAATGAAAATTTCTCAACAGATCATTTCTTTACACGAAAATTCTTGATATTCTTCATTTTCTCTCCAGATCGGAAAGATATGATTGTTTCCATCAGCACAATATCTGCTCTTCATCTATTCACAAATATAAGTAGTCCTAAATAAAATTTGGAAAGATATGATTGTTTCCATTTTCATTATCGAAATATAGAGGAAGAGGAGAAATGAAACAAAGGAAATGGAGAAATAAGAAAATAATTTAATTGCAGGAATCGAAGATAGCTGTAATGAGAAATAAGGAAACGGATCGCTAGAGATTCATTCAATTTTAATTGTAACAAACCATGTAGCAGTCTATGTGGCAAGTATGTTTTTAACTAAATTTAGACTTATACACATAAAATAGATGTATTTAATCAAAAGAAGACAGATTATGTGATTGGAGGGCTGATATTCAATTCGAAAATTCATTTTTCAATCTCAGCCGTTAGCGGATCAGGACAACTACGTGCATAATATAAGAATGGAGATATGATCAATAGACATTCATTTAGATTCATATAAATTCAAACTATAAAATTAATAAACAAAACATAAATTGAACAACTTACAACCTGAAATAAAAATCACTACTAATTTTTCTCTTAACAACATAAATTTGAATAGAATGTCTTGACACAGTTTCTTATCAGTTTTACAATATAACTAAGAATTTAAAAAAATGAAAAAAATATTTGCTGGTTCATTGACTCGAGGGGCTTGATTGTTGGCACATCTCTTGTGTTTTTTTAATACTTTCACAAGTTGAAATTTAGAAAGATCTCACTTGGTAGAACTTAATGTTTATTTTTTCTTTGGTCGCCGAAGCTTGCACTTGTTGTGTGGAACTTTTGGTTCGAGTATCAACTCATAATTTGAGATAAAGTTAGCAATAAGTTCTTTAGGAGCTTCATTTTTGTGAAAAAGTCATTGTTGATACTTGGATTGAACTACAAATACATAATGTGTATCCTTTACATGAGTAAAATGCTCTAAATCTTCATGATTTTCGTACTTGAAGTTGAGTAATCCAAGTTTTTCATCTTCATATTCGAATGAAATTGCCGACTCATTGATATTCATCTGGTAAACAATAGAATATATAAAAAAATAACTTTTTTGTATTTGAACAAAAGCTAATATGTAATTTTATTATTGCTATTATTTTTTACCATGTAAATTCTATATTTGCAAAATAAAAGAGAAACAACTTGAAAGTGTTTGAAAAATAAAACTAATTAAACATTTTGAATTATCGTTGTTGAGTTGGAACTTGAAAATTTTAAATTTTAAATAATTTGATCGTCTAGCTTGCAGCAGACTTGAGAACTTCAAAATTTCAACTTTTTTTTACGGTTAATTTTTTTTTTGCTCAACCATAAATGCAAATAAATTGCATAAATTTACTCTCGAACATAAATATCGATGGGTTCAAGAGAACTTTCTAATTTAAAAAATTTGGAATCCTATAACTTTCTAATTTAAAAAATTTGGAATCCTATAACTTTCTAATTAATGTTGATAGTATGTATCCGATAACTTTCTTTGGATGGAGCAGATAGTATGATTTGGAAAATTGTAATCCTATATCTTGTTTCCTTTTCAATGAAAGGACAGTTTGGTACAAAAAAAATTTTTCACTCACCTCAGATTTGCGCTACCCCATATAGAAACGGAGAATAAGGAAACAAAGAAATAAGGAAACGGAAGGTGGAGTATGCTTAATTGAAGAGGGAGGAATAAGAAAACAAAGAAATAAGGAAACAGAGAAATATATTGCTAAATTTCGAAGTTTGCTCAATTTTAATTGTAACGTATCGTGTGGCAGTTCATGTGGTGAGTATATTTTTAACTAAATTTAGACTTCTACACATAAAAGAGATACATTTAATCAAAAGTTGACAGATTATGTGATTGGAGGGCTGATATTAAATCTGAAATTTTATCTTTCAATCGTAGCCGTTGGCGGATCAGGACATCAACGTGCTTAATAATGGAATTGAGATATACAAGTACGAATTAGCATACGGGCCTGTTATTTTTAGAAGTATGGACTAGGCCCGTATGGATAGTGTATTTATGTATTTCAAGATGGCTAATTCAGTACGAAATTTGTTTTGGATTAGTCAATTCACTGGCTTTTCACTATATTTTAATTTGCCATAATTAAATTTGTGACTAGAACTATGATTATACGATAATGGATGATGATATATTTCTCTAATTATCATTACCTTTTGCATAAAATATTAGAGAAAATCAATTAATTTTCAAGATATATTTAAAATATATTGTTGTAGTTATTGCAAAAAACAATTAAATATCCATCCCATTGCCTTATTGCAAATCTAACTGCTATGTTATCTTTGACTATCAATTGAACAACTAAGAAAAAAGCAAACTACCGGTAAATTGTGACTAATTTTTATTTCTATTAATCTCCTACTTTTTTGGAATTGATGAACCTAGGTAGTGTACACGAATCGAATTCTAAATCAGTAAACATTTTTCTTAAGTTGAACGATAAAATAGACTATATAATAAGGGGTAGAAACAAGTTATTATTAGAGAAATTAATTATTATATAGAAAATTTATTTAGAATGATAAACAACTTTCAATTTTACATTTGTATTTTTCATTAAGTTATTAATTTACTCAATTCAGTTTGGTAGATGGTGGTTTCTAAATCATAAAGAAAGAATTGCTTATTATATTTATAAAAAAAAATTAGGACCTTATTCTATTTATCAAAACAATTTACAACCTCAAGGACAGATAATTAAATTTAGATTAAGTGAAATAAATTGTAATTATTTTTCTTAAAAAAATGAAAAACTCTTTAGTTTAATTTTTTTTAAAAGAGACATAACAAATCTCTCTCTCTCTCTCTCTCTCTCTCTATATATATATATATAGAGGTTGGTTAATATCAAAACGTATGTTCCGGATCGTGGTGTAACTAATTGGTTTTCCGATTTTCAAAGTCCAAACGGTTAATCCGAAACGTTAGATGTAATCTCTATATATATAGTTTTTAAAATTTGATAATATTTTTAATACTTTAAAATTGGAATTTCACTTAAGAATGCAGTTTCTACTCTAAAAAAAATTACAATACAATCACTAAAAATAAAAATAAAACATCCACTAGCGGCACGAAATACATAAAAAGAATTAATCAAGAAAAATCTTAACAAAAATGGCTAGAGAGAAACACCACCGGAACTTGAATGAAATAGAGGAAGAGATTGTTTAGACTAGAGCCTGATCAGTCGAGAGGAGATTTTATCGGGTGAGTCCGCGCGCATGCAGAGGTTAACGCACAATATGAGCACGTACGTAATTAAATGTAATTATATATCTCAACCGTAGAACAGATTGTTTTCTAAAAACGAACGTAAATACAATTAAACCTTAATTATTCAAGAGACACTTAAAATGATTCACTAACACATAGTCCAGCATATATACTCTATTATAGTAATTTAGGCACATCCAACTTGTAATTAAGCTACATAAAATTAAGGAGCATTTGTTAACACCCAACTTTTTAGCATATTACACATAATTTAAATAGTTGCCGATATATATATATATATCACCGGCCGTGACATTTATTATCACGGGATGTACTCTTCTTGGCTCCATTCGTTCTCTCCTTTGTTCTCACTCTCATTCAAAACACTGTTATACTCATTTTCATTCCCATTGCCATTGCCATAGCCTTCATTTCCGT